>PVJC01022810.1:0-26963 GCA_004026665.1 Murina feae
AGCTGCTCCTGGACGCCCCAAGGAGGCCCCAGGCCAGACCCCCCCTCCCACTGAGCTGACACACCTGGCACAGCTATGCCAGCCGTGGAGGCACCCAGTGCAGAGCCGCCCTGCCAGCCTCCATCTTGGCTGGGTTAATTTGCATACAGCCGCTCTGATTGGCTGGTGGGCATGGCCATGAGCAGAGGCTCAGCCAGCCTAGGCAGGCAGTTGCAACAGAATCCCTTGGTTTGCTCTAGCTCCATGGCTGTTGGCCTCCATCTTGGCTGGGTTAATTTGCATACAGCCGCTCTGATTGGCTGGTGGTAACGGTCAAATTTGCATGTTTCTCTTTTATTATATTAGATGGTTTCTTGAGATGGAATCCAGTTCTGGTGAAGATGTTGTGAAAACGGTAGAAACGTCAACAAAGGATTTGAATAGTTGATAAGACAGTAGCAGGAGTTGGGAGGATTGACTTCAATTTTGAGAGAAGTTCTACTGTGGGTAAAATGCTATCAAACACCACCACATACTATAGAGAAATCGTTTATGAAAGGAAAAATCAATCAATGCAGCAAACTTTATTGTTGTCTCATTTTAAGAAACAGTCACAAACACCCTGAAAGATTACAACTTAGCCGAAGGCTTATGGATGATAGTTACTTTTTTAGCAATGAAGTATTTTTGGTTAAGATACAGTCCATTTCCCCGAAAGTAAGACATCCCCCGAAAATAAGACCTACTTACAGTTTTGCCTCTCACTGAAATATAAGACATCCCCCCGAACATAAGACCTCCCCGAACATAAGACCTCCCCGAACATAAGGCCTCCCTGATAATAAGCAGCCCCCCTCCCCCCCAATCTACAGTAACTCTGGACTCTGGGCCATAGTTGCAGGCACCGCTGCACAGCTCACTGTTGGCTGCAGCATAGCCAGAGCAGACAGGAAGTGCGAGGTCTCTTTTAATCATAGAGCCCACGCCACTGCCAGGACAAGCTGCCGCCTGCTGCTTGCTCTGCCCTGAAGGAGTCTGGCTGACTCACAATTAGTGAGTCGCGCGGACGCAGGAGTCAGGCACATTGTGTGGACACACAAGTAATAAATTTCCTTTTTTTTTGTTCAACAATAAATGTGTACCATATTCTTCTTCATGGAAAAATAAGACATCCCCTGAAAATAAGACCTAGAGCATCTTTGGGAACAAAAATTAATATAAGACACTGTCTTATTTTCGGGGAAACAGGGTAGTTATTTTAGATGCAATGCTACTTACTGCACACTTAATAGACTATAGTACAGTGTCAACTTTTTAATGCACTGGGAAACCAAAATATTTGTGTGACTGACTTTATTGTAGTGGTCTGGAATGAAATTCAAAATATCTCCAAGGTAATTTATAGGTTACCTTGTAAAGATATACCATATTCATGTAAGTGTAAAGATATACCATATTCATGGACTAGAAGACTTGAGCTTGGTAAATTGGTAATTCTCCCCAAAACTGATTTACAGATTCAACAATCCCTATCAAAATTTGAGAAGGTGTTTTGTTTTGTTTTGTTTTTACAAATTGATAATCTGAGTCCAAAATTGATATGGAAATGGAAAAAAAAGTTTGAAAAAGAAAAACCATTAGAGGACTAGCACTAATTTCAAAAACAAAAACTTATAAAGCTATAAAAATTAAATCAGTATGGTATTGGCATAAGAATGAACATATAGATCAGTGAAACACTGACATTTATGGCAATCAACTTTAACAAAGATGCCAATGGAAAAAGTATTGCCTTTTCAAAAAATGGTGCTAAAACAACTAGATATTCGTATGTAAAAAAAAAAATTGTGTGATGAAACTGCCTAAAACTATAGACATACACACAAATGAGTGCATATAAAATTGGTGAAATACAAAAAAGTCCAGGTAATGCGGATGAAACTTACATCAACTCTGGGGATTATATCAATGTCCATCTCCTGGCTTTCAGTTTGTCCTGTAGTTATGCAAGATGTTACCACTGGGGAAACTGTGTGAAGGTATAGAGGACTTCCCTTGACTTTTTGCAGCTTCCTATGAATCTGTAATTATGTCAAAATAATTTTTTACCAAAAAAAAAAAAAAACTGGATTGGGGTGACAGTTGTACAACTGCATAAATTTACTAAAAATCATCTAACTAGCCCTAACCAGTTTGGCTCAGTGGATAGAACATTAGCCTGCGGACTGAAAGGTCCCAGGTTCAATTCCAGTCAAGGGCGTGTACTTTGGTTGCGGGCACATTCCCAGCAGAGGATGTGCAAGAGGCAACTGATCAATGTTTCTCTCTCATCACTGTTTCTAATTCTCTATCCCTCTCCCTTTTTGATGTAAAAAAAATCAATAAAATATATATTTTTTAAAAGTCATCAAACTATATTTATATTAACAGATGAGTTTTGTGATATATAAAATATATCTCAATAAAGCTATTTTAAAATAAACATTATTCAAACTCTGATATATTTACCTACTTAAAGTGAATACTGATACATAACAGGGTATTAACTACAATACTTTTCATATTCCTTAAAAATCTGTAGTTATTTCTGATTTTAACTGAACTATACTATCAGGTTTTTTTTTAAAAAGTTTTCTAAAATAATGTACAAAGTTTGTAACAACTTCCCTTTTATTACCATAAAAGTAGTAACTCTTTCCTACCAAATTAAAAACGTAAATATCAGAAAATTGGCAGTCCACACTTGTTAGTGTACTGACTGTGAAAGGTGCATGCCAGAAGAAAACAACCCAGAGAGGACGAAACCATAGGAAAGCCACTGAAAGGCCGCTCCTCCAGAACACAGGGAGCTGTACATTGTCTGCCATCACTTCACACGGAAAAGCCAGCCGGGCACTAAAAAAGGGCCACCAGCAGGTGGAAAGCTTCCTCTAACCTTACAGTGACAGCACAGTCCTTCAAAAAGTCATCCAGCTACCCTCTGACAGTTTCACCTACACCATAAATGCTGGGCTCTTTCTTTTCTAGAGTTCAAAGGCTGCTTTGCCAGGATTCTCTGGGCCAGTCTCATAGATCATATCAAGGCCCAGCTGGCTTCCTCCACTGATCTGACTCAATCACACTAAGGAAACATCTCAACTGAGGTCAGGAACCAAGTTTTCCTTGTTCCAGCCACCAGTCTAGGGCAGTTGGGCACTGCTGCTTTATGAATTTGAGTCCATTCTTTATCTGATCTCTTCTTTCATACTGGAATCAGTAACTTCCACCTTTCCCTAATGACTTTAACCCACACTAGAGTACTTATTAGCAATACTCTAACTCAGGATCTAACCTCTGGATTCTTTCCTGGTTCCTCAACTCTAAAATAAGCTTCCAGAGTCTGGCACATAATCTGTGTAGACATGGACAAAGACCACAGAAAAGGCAGCTGCCAGTTCTCCACAGCAAGGAGACATGGTCTTGTTACACAAATTTGTATTATACTGGGGGGACTGTTAACAGCAAGCTTCACTGGAAACAGTTTAACCTAAAATATTCCCACTTCTGCCCTGGCTGATGTTTCTCAGTGGCTAGAATGTCAGCCCGAATGAGCACCTTAGAGTCTCGGGTCCGAATCCAGGTCAAGGGCACATACTTGGGTTGCAGATTTGATCCCCGGTCCTGGCTGGGGCGTGTGCAGGGCACATATGGGAGGCAATCAATCGATGTGTCTCTCATACTAATGTTTCTCTCTCTTTCCTTCTCTCCTTCCCTTTCTCCCTTCTACTCTCTCTAAAAAAATCAATAGAAAAAAGGATTAACAAATAAATAATAAAATAAAATATTCCCACTTTCACTAAGATCGATGTGAAGGCAACAACACACTGGTGATGTGAAGCTGCTTTATCAACGCTCTTCCGTCCTCTATACTGGCCCTTGGCAGAATGGTTTATTTTTAAGCATGACAGCTAGCTTGCCAGCAAAACATGCCTTTTCACTATGCTTTCAACTTGAAAAAACAGGAAATCTAAGATTCTGTTCCAATGACTATCTCAGCAATTTAAGAAGGAACTGAATCAATAAACTGCATTGTTAACATTGATCCAATTCCTCTTGCCTATTGGCCAACTTCTTGCCGACCATGTTACTTTAGGCCCAAACACTGCCATTTTAGTTTATCATGATGTATGCAGAATACAGCAAAGCTAAAATTAACCTTTAATTATGTGATGTTCCAACTAACCCAGTTTTGAGACTGAACTGTTTTCCCTAACCTTTTCTACTTGCTCAATATTAAAGTCTCTAAAAATTCCCTTCATTTTGGAAAACCTCTTTCAGGCACATTCAGAATTCCTTCACATGAAAATACAGTATGAAATAAAACTTTGTACACAGGGAGGGGGACATTCCTGTAAGTTAGTAGTATGCTGCCCTAGCTGCGCTGGGAGAAGAGAGATGCATGGACAACCACTGACCACTGGCCAGCATGCAGTAAACAATACACACTAGCTAGTTATTATTAGTAGTACAATTACTGTTTTACTATCCTATCTAGTAAGAGTAATATGCAAATTAGGCATCACTCCGTGACAAAGATGGCCACCCCATGGCCACAAGATGGCGGCACCCATTGCCACAAGACAGCCGCCCCCAAGGACATAAGGATGGAGGAGCCCATAGCCACATCCTGTCTAATAAAAGAATAATATGCAAATTAGGCATCACTCCATGACAAAGATGGCCGCCCCCAAGGCCACAAGGTGGTGGCACCAAGTCCGGCTCAGCCCCGCCATAGAAGTGGTCAGGCCTGTTAGCCAGGCAGGTGGCAGGGGAGGCGGGGGGCCTGAGGGCCAGAACAGGAGATCAGAGGGGGATGGGGGTCCCCTTCCCAGGCCAGAGGCCTTTACCAGAGGCCTCAGGGCATGGGCAAGGGCAGAGCCAGTGATCGGAGGGGGCAGGAGCAGAGCCGGTGATCGGAGGAGTATGAGGGTGCCCTACCCAGGCACAAGGCCTGGGCCAGAGGCCTCAGGCCTGGGCAGGGGCAAGGCCAAGATCGCAGGGGCCCAGGCGGAGCCGGCAAAGCAGGGACCTGGGGGTCCCCTGCCCAGGCCTACAGACTTGGCCAGAGGCTGCCAGTGGGAAATGGCAGAGGTGGTGATGGCAGGGGGCAGGATCAGAACCGGAGATCACAGAGGCCTGGGCTCTGTGAAGCCGGCAATTGGAGGAGCCTGGGGGTCCCCTGCCCATGCCTGCATCCTCTCCAGGCCTAGGCAGGGGTGGAGCCGGTGATCAGAGTGAACTACAGAGGAAACACCTTTTCTTACCACTCACTAGCTAAGCTCCCTGTATGCCACTGGTAATATTCTTAGTAACTTGGGTAATAAGAATCCCTAAAGGTGATCTAGGGTTTTTCCATCACACTCCTAGAGAAAAAAAATGAAGGTCCACTGCTAGAGGGCTAAGAAATTTCATATCCTGCCTTAGCTGGTTTGGCTCAGTGTATAATGCCTCAGCTTGCTGACTGCAGGGTCTGGGTTCAATTCTGACTGAGGGTATGTACCTAGGTTGCAGGCTCCTCCCAGGCCAGGGCCCAGGTCAGGGCATATGCAGGAGGCAACCAAATCAAAGTGTTCCTCTCACTTTGATGTTTCTCTCTGTCTTCCCCTTCTCTTCCACATTCTCTAAAAATCAATGGAAACATATCCTCAGGTGAGGATAAAAAAGAAAGAAAGAAATGCCATATCCTATGAAAGACACATCTTGAAAATGCCTAAAGAAAGTTGTCATTTCTTCATGATGAAGGGACTGGAGTCTGTGTTGATGACTACACCTTGGTAGCTGTGGTGACTGGCAGTGGCTGCAGCAACGGGTGATGGGGCTGGTGTCTTCCCCTGATTAACCTGGTCACATTCCACAAAGGGAGGCCAGACTGCAGCTTAGGCCCACTCCCCAAGGGGATCAGGGAGCAGGCCTAAACCGTTACTAGGACACCCCCTGAGGGCTCCCAATATGTGAGAGGGGGCAGGCTGGGTTGAGGACTACTTCCCCCTCCCCCAGTGCACAAATTTCGTGCACCGGGCCCCTAGTCTAATCTAATAAAAGAGTAATATGCAAATTAACCCTCTCTCCATTACATCCAAGCCATATCCACCAGTCAATCAGAGCGACAATATCCAAATTAATCCAGCCAAGATGGCAGCCGGCTGCACAGAGCTAGAGCAAACAGGAGGCCAGCAATGGAGGTCCCCACTGGGGGGCTTGGCCAGCCTACAAACAGCCATCAGCCTCTCACCCAGGCTGGCCAGGCACGCCAGCAGGTGGACATCCCCTGAGGGGTCCCAGACTGTGAGAGGGCACAGGCCGGGCTGACGGACACTCCTCCCCCCCCCCCCGAGTGTACAAATTTTTGTGCAACGGGCCCCTAGTTCAAAAATAAAACTACACTCAAGCCCAGCTGACATGGCTCAGTAGTTGAGCAGCAACCTATGAACCAGGAGAGGTCACGGTTGATTCCTGATCAGGGCACATGCCTAGGTTGCAGGCTCAATCCCCATTGTGGGGCATACAGGAGGCAGCCAAGCAATGCTTTTCTCTCTTCATTGATGTTTCCATCTTTCTCTCCCTCTCTTCTCCTCTATGAAATCAATAAAAATATATATGTTAAAAAAACACACATTCAAGCTCCAAATTTTACCAGAAGGGACAGAAGAGTTCATTTGATAGAAGAAGGAATTTCTTCCATTCCAAAAGTAAAAATTAATGTGTAATTTTCAAGAAATATTACTAGTCTCTCCTAATAGTAAATAAAATTGGCTATTTTTAAATATCAGTAAATGATCCCTTAAATTACAAATATTTCTGATTTAATACAGCACCTCTGATTATAAATTATGTGTATAATATTTTTCTTCAATACTTTTATTAGGAATTTTTATGTTTTGGAATGGCCTTTCAAATATAAAAGTTAACAGTGACTATTAAAAAGCACCAAATAAATAATCTCCACAATAAACGGTTATAAAATCCAAATATTCAACTATTTTCCAACCCATTCAAAATACATACATTTAAAAACACAATCTTCTGAGGCTTAAAGGCTAGAAAGACAAGTGGCCAACACCACTGAGTGGACACAGCCACAATGCTGGTGTTTTCAGCAGCGGTCTGTGAGCATCATACCTTCTTCTCTTTCATGCTGTCGGCTTGCACAGTCTCCAGTCGTGCTTTAAAGTGCTCACAATCCATTTTCAGTTGCTCTAATTCTTGTTCCTTCCTTTCTAGATCTACAAGAAATAGACATAAATACTCAGTATTTCAAATCACTAATCTCTCTTAAGCATCCATTTTACCTGATCTATTAGGAAAATCTATAGCCCTGACTGGTTTGGCTCAGTGGATAGAACGTTGGCCTGTGGACTGAAAGGTCCCGGGTTCGATTCCGGTCAAGGGCATGTACCTTGGTTGCAGGCACATCCCCAGTAGGAGGTGTGCAGGAGGCAGCTGATCAATGTTTCTCTCTCATCGATGTTTCTAACTCTCTATCTCCCTTCCTCTCTGCAAAAAATCAATAAAATATATTTTTTAAAAAAAATCTATACCCATTTCTTAAGTAGTATTTGCATAACCAGTCCCTGAATAACCAATATTCTAAAAATCGTGCTTTTTACATGTGCCAGTTTTTAGCCCATAGTAAAAAGCACTTTGTTTTTTGTTTTCTGTTTTCTGTTCATAAGACCTCATTTTACTGCCAAACTTGTACTCAGGATCTAAGAAAGTATATTTAAAGGACTGGAGGCAGGGGCGAGAAGCCCAACTATCTCATGGCACAAACTTGTATCTGTTCCAGAAAAAGCAGAAGGCAGCTCAGTGGTAGACAGTGCCAGCCGGGGCTGATTCACAAAACTGGTCTCACCAACAGGCAGAGTGACTCAGTGAGACAGCTGCAGTGGTAGTCAATGGAGGAGTGAGAATATGGTGATAGGGACGAGAAAGGCCATAATGAAAGGTGGCGACTATGGAATACTTCCTCTACACCAGATTCATTTCGATGATTCAAATGGCCAACAAAAGTCCCAAAAGACATCCACGTTAATAAATTTGAAGTCAAAAGTATTATCACTTTAAATCAAAAGTATTATGGGGCATAAATACTGGCGTTCAAAAAGCAAAAAAAAATAGGTAATTTAAATTTTTAACTGCCTAGATTGCAGGAATGAGAAATCATCACTTTTTATGCTGACATGTACCAAAATTGGGAGGGCAACTGTGCTCAGAGCTAACGGTGTCACTTTTCTGATTAAAGTAGCGATAGCTACAGCAGTGATTCTCAGACTTGAGAGGACTCCTCCGAACAGGCTGCTGATTCAGTAGGATCGAATTGGGCCTGAGACACTGCATTTCTTACAAGCTATCAGGTGAGGCTGATGCTGCTGGTCTGGGAACAGACTATGAGGACAACCAGTTTGGGACAAGAGCTTGGTCTCTCATCACCAACTAAATGAAATCAACACAACCAAGGACAGCAATTGAGGGAAGGCAGCCGTCGGAATACTAAAGGGTGGAAAAACAGAGGGTGGTGAAAGAGTCTCAGGAGCAGAGGAGAAATGTGGCCTCCAGACACTTCCTCCAATGACGAGCAGAGGAAAGAGACCTTGTGGTCTCGGGGAGAAGGCAAGGGGATGCTCAGGGGTCCTGCCAATAACACGGCATCCCAAAAGCTCTGGAGAGTCTACATTTCTGAGACCCTTTACCCGGAAGGAAGATTAAAACCTAAAGTTCAATATTCAGACAGAGATTATGAAATTGGCTGGCAAAACTTCTTTTAAAAGATGTTTCTTATAAACTAAGATGAATTAACATGCTATTTCTTCTCACTTAAATCATTCTCTTTTCTGCCCTTTTATGATGTACGGTAGTGTGCCACAATATGACTTTCACTGGAATTCTTTCTTTTGTCCCATAATCCTGGCCACTCAAGAAAACAATTATCAATCAAGTGCTATGCTTGGAAAACTACATGGTTGACTTTTGTAACAATGCTAAATAAGAACACATATGTGTATATATTATTTATAATTATGTATGAAATACAAACTGGTCACAGACAAAGAAACAAAATGAAAGAAAGATGAAATTATTGATAGCGTAAATTTTTGCAGTTAACTTTTACATATTTCTTCTATTATTAAGCTGTATATTACTCAAACATGGTAATGAAAATAGGAAATTGCAACTCTACATGCCATGTGTAAAAATCTGTAGAAATTAACCACCCAAAAGACTTTCATTATGGTAATTTCATAATCTCTCACTCGGTATAGCTGTACACCACCTCACTGTAAGTTAATGTGACCACGGACCAGGTTAAATACAGCCCATTCTATCACAAGCCACCTCACAGAACTCAGTATCAGGGATGCCACGCCCCACCCCCCTCCCCCTTCGCAAGTTCTCCAGGGGGAAGCAGTGCCTTTCCGCAGTATGAGGCCGCCGCCTTGTGGCCATATGGGAGGACTGCTGCTGCCACGCCTCCTGACAAAACTCCCACCATAACTTTCTTTTTTTATTTTATTTATTTATTTGACTTAAATAAGTTTTTTCTCTCACAGTTCTAGAGGTTACAATTATGAGATCAAGGTGTCAGTAGAGTTGGTTCCTACTGAGAGCTGCAAAGACCTCTATCCTTGGTTCATCTTCTTTTGGCCTATTCACATCATCTTCCCTCTATACATATTCCTGTGTCCAAAATCCCTCTTTTTATAAAAACATATTGGTACATCATATGTTGAATTAGAGTTGATCCTAATTACCTCACTTTAACTCTATTATCTTTGTAAAGACCCTGACTCCAAATAAGGTCACGTTCTGAGATACTGGACGTTAGAACTCAACATAAGAATTTGGACCACCTTGCATTTTCAACTTGGCCCATGGCATGCCTGCCATCTAAAACACCTTAAGGGCACAGATGTTCATGTTTTGTTTTCTAATACATCCCAAATGCCTACAACAGTATATGGCACATAGTAGTAGACACTTTACAAATATTTGTCACAAAAATAAATTTCACTTCTTTATACATCCCTTCTGCTAATCCTTGAATAAAAAACACAATTACTTTAATTATGTCTCATTCTTCTGTTATAAGAATACATTATTTTTTAAAAATCAGACAGAAATAATATGAACAGTAAATGATATACTAGTGGAGACATTTTCTTACCCAGCCTCAGTATTAGAACAGGGAAAGGGCTGCCACTAAGCCTATAGTGCTAATTGACTGACCTGCCCTCAAAGATGGCCATGCCCACAGCCACAAGATGGTGGTGCCCAGTCCCCTCGGCCCCACTGGGACGGCAGGTGCATAGCAAGGCCGGGCCCACATGGCCCACACGCCTGCCTCCAGAATCCCCCAGCCCCCTCAACCCTCCTAGCCCCCCAGGGTCAGGCCGAGGTGCAGGCAAGTCTCGGATGGCAGCTGCCCAGCCAGCCAGGGCTGGCCGAGGCTTGCGCTGCCATCAGTGGAAGCAGTAGAGGTGTGATGGGGCATCACCTTCCCATGATCACTGGGTCATCTCCCATCCCTTAGGGCTCCCAGACTGTGAGAGGGGCAGGCCGGGTTGAGGGGCCCCCTTTCAGTGCTTGAATTTTCATGCACTAGGCCTCTAGTCCTATATAATAAAAGGGCAATATGCAAACAGACTGAATGGCAGAACAACCCAACAACCAATCTAAGAGTAATATGCTAATGATATGCTAAGGCTGCTCAACCAGACATAGGGCTCATGGCTGGCAAGCACTGCTGTGGTAGTATGAACCTCTCCTGATCAGGACTGATTGGGCATGAGCCCACTGCAGGCACAGTGGGGCCGGGATGAGTGGAAGCAGCAGGTAGGAGCTGCAGGTGGCATGACCCCACCCATGCACAAATTCATGCACCGGGCCTCTAGTATTGATATAAAAACAATTTAAATCACAGGCCATTTCAATACCTATATAGCTTCTGAATTTTACAATCCTTTTTGAGAGTTTTAGTGACATGAGAATGATTGTATCTCTTAATGCTCAACTGATTCACAGGAAAGGTACAGGTAACTATATATGAAAACATTAATCAAAGAAATTTAAAGTATACAAAAAGGATCAATTTTTCCTACCCCTTTTTTTATCACCTGGAATAGTTATAAATTTATCAGTTGTTCATATTATGAAAATTTGTTTCCATCAAAATAACTAAAAAAAGTCTCAAATCCAAAATAAAGGCTTTTTAACAGCCATTAACTTTTACCTTCTTATCATGTTCTAAATAGGTTTAGAAAAGAATTTAGAATTAGCTACTGATGAATTCCATCTTTAGCTGAGCTGAGATTTGGAGGGTGTTGTGTGTTTCCAGCACAAAATATAGGCTTCCCCCGCTATCCAAAAGTAGACCTATTCTTATGAAACCATCATATGCCAAAATGGCATAAAGTGAACAAACAATTACCTGAGGACACATCTTGCAAACAGATGCACAAAATAAATGGATATAAAGCCTAGATGCGAACGGATACAGTTAAAAGTTCTGGCAGCTTGATGCTGAGATGCTGAGTGTGGTTCCCAGCAATGGGGGGGAGGGGAATGAGGGACATCTGTAATACTCTAAACAATATTTAAAATTTTTCAAATTAAAAACAGCCCTCACTGGTTTGGCTCAGTGGATAGAGCGTCAGCCTGCGGACTGAGGGGTCCCAGGTTCAATTCCGGTCAAGGGCATGTACCTTGGTTGTGGGCGCATCCCCAGTGGGAGGTGTGTAGGAGGCAGCTCATCAATGTTTCTCTTTCATTGATGTTTCTAATTCTCTGTCCCTCTCCCTTCCTCTCTGTAAAATATCAATAAAATATATTTTTTTTAAAAAAATTAAAAAACAACAGGATTCTCCAGTTTAAAATTATTGACATCCACTGAGGCAGTAATAACTCCCTCCCTGCTGAATGAATACGCCCAAGGGTGAGAGAAAATGGGGGGTGAGCTCACTTTCATGCCTCAGAACTGCAATTCACACCCAGGTCAGTCCTATTCCAAATCTCCCTATACCTTTTCCAAATTCATGGAGCGTTAGTATTTGAACCATAATGGCAGTGCTGGGCCAGAAACAGAGTGCTTTATTCAGGACACCCAGTGTTTAGCAATCCCTCCACCTGAGGAGGTCCCTTTATCGCGGGCACCCCTAAGCTGTGAACTATGTCAAGCACTTCCCAAAGAGGGTCCCACTTTAAGACTTACACTTCCTGTGAAGTAAGCCTAACTGTCCTCATTTCATAGACAGAGAAATACCAGGCACATGAGTTAGACGCAGTATACATCTCTGTATTTCCATTGCTGATTTCTGTCCTTACTTCCTTACCAAGATGAATCTCTCCTTATCTCCCTCCAACTCTATCCATGTGGCCATCGTCCCAAAACTTCTTCAGTGAACACACTCTCATTAATTCTCCATCCTCCATCCAATCCCTCAAGCCTATCCTACACTCAGATACAAAAATCGTTCCCCTAAAAACATAATTTTAATGGCTATTCTACATCATTTTCATGTGATTATTTCCAGTTGCTTCTTGTCTCAAATTAAAAACAATAACTCAGGATTATTTTCTCTTCTATAAGCTTCTCACACTTACTGACCTCAAGTATTACTATACCTCAACCCTTGCTTCATATGTCACGCAGAAAAAATAGCTCATTAACCCACAATCAATCCTGCTTTTTGTGACTCCTTTTTGTGACTTTCATACACACCATCACTCTAGTCTAAAAGAGTTTCCACTTTTCTAATAAATCATGCCTCTCATTCCCTATGGATTCTCTGGCCGCACCCTCATCAGTGTTATTCCAAACTCTACCACTTACCTGCCCAGTTTCCCACAGGGAATGACTATGCTAGAGTCACAATTAAGTCCAGTATCTATTTGATATTTATCAATGTAAGTCCTTTGGCTTTTATAGCTGGAACCCGTCCCAGTCATCCAAGATCCAAACCTACCCTCCAAAAGAAATTTCCCCTCAAGTATACAGTTTCCCTCTACTCTCTCTCTGCCTGCATTCATTCCTACCTTCATGTGCCCTTCGTCACTGTTTACAATAGGAGGCACACAACAACTCTGGAAGCAACAGGAGCTCGGATTCTCCCCTCCCCTCCTCTCCCCTCCCCTCCCACTGATTTTCAGAGAGTGGAAGGGAGACACATTGATTGATTGGCTACCTCCTGCATGAACCCCAACCAGGGCCAGGATCAAACCTACAACCCAGGTACATGCCCTTGACTGGGAATTGAACCCATTCCTGGGCCAATACTCTATCCACTGAGCCACACAAGCCAGGGCAATCTTTTCTTTCTCTTAACACCCAGTTTCCTGTAGTACATATCGCTTCATGAGATACTGCTATGAATTAGGAGGGTGGGCAGAGCCGTTTCTCAGGCCCAAGTAGTCAACCAGGCACAGAACATATAAACAGGGGCTCTGTACTCCCAACTTGTATCTTAAGATGGGAATAAATCATTTTGTCTGAAGGAAAAGTACAGAATGCTCTGACAACATGTAAAAAGTGATGCATCCTAATTAGGCAGGCAGATAAGGAAGTGAGACTGCCTGAGGCTGAGTAAAGCAATATCCAGCCTTTCCAGCTATGGCACAGTTTGGTTCAGGTTTTTGGGTGGGAGTGGATTTTAGTGGGTTCTCTGCTTAGTTTTTGATCTTTATCCTAAGAACAAAGAGAAGCCATTGAAGACTTAAGCAGGAGAATGAAACAGTAAGACAACTGTTGAAAATGCTCAGTGTCACTAATCATCAGAGAGATGCAAATTAAATCCACAATGAGGTATCATCTCGCACCTGCCAGAATGGCTATGGTTAATAAATCAACAATTTCTGGTGAGGATGTGGTGAAAGGGAACTCTGGTACACTGCTGGTGGAAATGCAGACTGGTGCAGCCACTGTGGATAACACTAGGGAGTTTCCTCAAAAAATTAAAAATGGAACTGCCTTTTGATCTAGCCATCTCACTTCTGGGAATATATCCTAAGAATACCAAAATACCAATCAGAAAGAATTTATGCACCCCTATGTTCACAGCAGCGCAATTTACAACAGCTAAGATCTGGAAACAGCCCAAATGCCCATCAGTAGACAAGTGGATAAAAAAGCTATGGTATCTAATATAATAAAAGAGTAATATGCAAATTGACCGCTACCCGAGACACCTAAGCCACGCCCACCAGCCAACCCACGCCTCCCAGCCAACCAGAGCAGCTGTATGCAAATTAGCCCAGCCAAGATGGAGGCCAGCAGCCATGGAGTTAGAGCAAACCAGAGGCTTCTGTTGCAACTGTCTGCCTAGGCTGGCTGAGCCTCTGCTCACGGCCACGCCCACCAGCCAATCAGAGCGGCTGTATGCAAATTGACCCAGCCAAGATGGAGGCTGGCAGGGCGGCTCTGCACTGGGAGCCTCTGCGGCCGGCATAGCTGTGCCAGGTGTGTCAGCTCAGTGGGGGGGAGGCCAGCCTGGGGCCTCCTCAGGGCATCCAGGAGTGCCCGTCCCGGGTCCACTGCCTGGCTCTGCCCCCTGGGGGCCACCTCAGGGCCTCCAGGAGAGCCTGTCCTGGGTCAGCTGCCTGGCTCCGGCCCTTGGGGGCCTCCTTGGGGCGTGCAGGAGCACCCGTCCAGGGTCCGCTACCTTCATCAGCCCCCCAGGGGCCTCCACAGGGCATGCAGAAGCATCTGCTCCACAGCGTGGAGCATCCAGTCCGCTGCCTGACTCCACCCCGGTTGTGTTTGCTTAGCAGCAGGGCCTCACCGAGGGATCCTGCACCAGCGTCCACCCCTGGCTTGCCACCCAGCTCTGCTCCAGATGTGTCTCCTCAGCGGTGGGGGCCCACCAGGCATGTGCGATCATGGGTCCTCCAGTGGGAAACATCCAGGCCCACACTCACCAGCCCTCCCACCCCCCAGTGCATGAACCCTGAAGGGGCTGTGGGCAGCCTGAAAATGGCCCTCAGCCCCTCACCCAGGCTGGCCAGGCATGCCAGCGTGTGGACATCCCCCCCGAGGTGTCCCAAATTGCAAGAGGGCACAGGCTGGGCTGAGGAACCCCCACCCCTCGAGTGCACAAATTTTTGTGCACCGGGCCCCTAGTCCTATATAATAAAAAGCCTAACATGCAAATCAACTGAATGGCAGAATAACTGGTTATGATGCGCACTGACCACCAGGGGGCAGTCACTCAACACAGGAGCTGCCCCCCCTGCTGGTCAGTGTGCTCCCACAGGGGGAGCGCTGCCCAGCCACAGGCTGGGTTCATGGCTGGTGTGTGCAGCAGCGGTTGCCAGAGCCTCTCCCGCCTCTGCAGCAGCACTAAGGAGCAGACAGCAGGCAGTGGTAAAGAGGGATCCCAGACTGCAGGAGGGCACAGGCCGGGCTGAGGGACCCCTGCCCCAGTGTGCGAATTTCACCTCCAATCCTACATAAAAGTCCAGTGACCAAACGGGAGAACAACCATAACAACCAGTCAACCAGTTGCTATGACATGCACTGACCACGAGGGGGCAGGTGATCAATGCAGGAGCTGCCCCTTGGTGGTCAGTGTGCTACCACAGTGGGAGGGCTGACCAGGATGAGTGGCTGCTCCCACTGTAAACCCTGGGTCGCCCAGCAGGAACCCGGGCTGCGATCATCCTCTCCTCACCCCAGTGTCCTCCTCCTTGCTCCCTGCCACCTCCTCGAGATGCCCACAGGCTGTGCAGCGCTGACCCCAGAAGCTGGGAGGCAGGGTCGTGGCTGCTGTGGGACTGAGGCCTACTCTGCTGCCTCTCAGTGCTATTGACCCCAACTGGGTTCCCTGGAGAGGCTAATGCTGGACCAGGGAGCAGCCACTAAGAGGGCAGGTTCACAGCAGCTCAGCGGCTGATCAGGATGTATGGTGCCCCACAGTGGGCAATCCCCACAGGCCACTCCCCACACCAGTACATGAAACCCATGCACTGGGCCTCTAGTATTTATATAATGGAATACATGCAGCTATAAAAAAAACACACACACAAAAAAAAAACCTCTTATCCTTTGAGACTGCATTACGCTGGATATTATTACGCTAAGCCAGTCAGAGAAAGGCAAATATCACATGATCTCACTAATATGTGGAATCTAATGAACAAAATAGGTCCACAGGCATGGAGGCATGGAACAGACTGACAAATCTCAGAAGGAAGGGGAGAGGAGGAGGTGGGAAGACATCAACCAAAGAACTTATATGCATATCTAAAGCCCATGGACACAGGCAATAGTGAAGTGAAACCCTGGGATGGGGCAGGAGTTAAGTGGAGAAAAAAATATATCCTCAGGTGAGGATTTTAAAAAAAGACTTAATTGTTAAAAATTACTTGGGCTTCCCTGTCCCGGTCACTCGGTTGGAGCTTCATCCTGAAGATCCAAAGATTTCTAGTACAATCCCCAGCCGTGATGCATACGGGAAGCAACCAATTGATGTTTCTCTCTCTTTCTCTCCCCCTGTCTCTAAACACATCGTTGGGTATTTTTGTTGTTGTTGCTGTTAATCCTCACCTGAGGATATTTTTTCCATTGATTTTTAAAGAGAGTAGAAGGTGGGAGGGAAGAAGGGGGGAGGGACATACAGCAGTGTGAGACACACCGATTGGTTGCTTCCTGCATACTTCCTGACTAGGGCTGGGGGTCAAACCTGCAAACCAGGCACATGCACTAGACTGAAATCAAATCCAAGACCCTTTGGTGCATGGGCTGATACTCTAACCAATGAGCACACTGGCCAGGGCTGGGGTGAGATGTTTTTTTTAATTACTTAGTCTACAGTGCATAGAACAGACTAGAGAGTGGCAATGAGTGAATGCTGCCAGGAGGCAGAGATTCAGGCAAAATGATAGGGGCCTGGACTCAGGTGGTAGCGGTGACAATGGAGGTAAGCTGACAAACTCAGGTTGCACCCGTGAGCGAAAATGTGTAGGACTTACTGGCAGACCAGTGAGGGTTGAATAGTGAACAGGAGAAGTGGGCAACAAGGAGGATCCTCAATTGGTCTCTGTGAGGATGGTCCAGAGAGACTCAGGCAGCAAAGCTTTAGGTGAGGAGGGAAGATGGATATCATGAGGGGGTTAATATAATGAGTCAGATGTAGAAAGTAAAAATGAGCTTGCTCTGAGACAGTGAAACTACTGCGACCCTTTAATGCAGTTCCTCATGTCCTGCAATTGTCAGGCTCGGTCAACAGACACACAGTAAGCTAGCTGCCACGTTAGCAGGAAACAATACTTCTCTCACGGACACAATGCAACTGTAAAAATCATAATGACCCCTTCTTTCAATAGCTGCTAGTTTCTTATTCAGAGAAAAGCTTATTCTGTAAAATCTCACACTGTCACACATTTTACTTATACCAGTAAGGAGGAAACATCCACTCACCTACAGAATCAAAATCCTGGGACCGAGCAGCAGCCTTGGTTTCCAGCTAGCGGCAGAGATTCAAAATAAGGATTTCTAGACACCAAGTCCACATCTATGTAAGTTTTGTAGTTTTCAAGGAAATGGGCCCTAGATCCACGGCAGTGAGACCTGATCCCTTGGCACACAGCCCGACTTCGCATAGAGCCATCAAAACATGATTTCATGTGCACTTCACCTAAACCCCACCTGCCCCAAATGCTACTGCAGCTCTGTCCTGCCTGTTTTGGCACAGTGCCCCAGCTCCTCTGGTGTGTGGTCTCCCTCACTACAATGAGCCCGGAAACCTGACCTTGGGAGATACCAGGTCCTTTCTGATGGCCATAGACTGTTTAGGCTAGGACAAACATTTAGAATTTTAAGTGATTGCCAAACACGTGAGAAAAAAATACCACACAGCAGTTAGGGCCTGAGCCTAGAGGAGAGGTCTGAGCTAGAGATAAATGCAGGGGCCTCTGGCACCAAGATGGTAACTGAAACTGTGTGCGTGCACAGGCTGCCCACAGAGAGGGCATGGAGTGAGGAGAGAGTGGGCCTAGGGCTGAGCCTCAAGAAACTCCACTGGCTGACAAAGAAGGATGAATCAGCAAAGGGAGGAGAAATGGCTTGAGAGGTCAGTGAGCAAAGAGGTGGCATGGGGAAGGGCAAGGTCTCTTAAAGTCTAACTTTGATCATGTCACCAGACCACAGGTGGCCCTGGCTTTTGTGAGCACAATTTGATTTTGGCAGAGGACTCATCTCCAAAGACTGACCCGTGCTCACTGTTCACGAGACCCTGGTACACTTTTCAGAATGCCAGTTTCACTCATTTGCACACTGTCACTCTCCACTAGTTAGCACTTTCCTTCCTTGAAGATAAATGCACTCGGGATGACTGACTGTTCTCATGATACTGGATGAGCAAGGCATCAGAACTGGGAAGTTTAAGAAGCGAATGACCTAAGCCATGGTAACCAGTGACATGGACATATCCAGCAGGGTCCTGATAGGAAACAAATCAACCCAGATGTTGAGACTTTATGGGATCACAAAGATAAGAGAGCCAATCGGGATGGTGAAGCACCCAGGGCCTAGTGATGCCCCTCAGCTGAAGGAATGAGGGGAGGAAACGGTCTTACTGGAGCCCAGTGCGAGCTGAGACTGTGGAGGCTCTGATGCCTTCCACTGGTGAGCCCTGCTGGCAGCAAGGGAGCCAAAGGCAAGCATTCTGTAGGAACCTACAGCGCATGGCAGAGTGGATCTGAGGGTTCCAGAGAGACAATAAACGGGGCAGAGAGTTATGGCGACCATGAGCATTCTGAATGTGGCTGCTCCCTGACCAAACACATTTGCACAAAGCAGCAACTTGTACTGTTAAGGTAACTTCTTGCCTGGACTAGTGCTAGAAACACAACCTAGATCCCTAGATGCACCTTTCCTACAGGTGATGGCAAATAGATGCATTGTGGTAAGTTAACCTTAACCACTGAAAACTGATTTTAATTATAATTCAGCTTCAATTAGGCAAGTGCTGAATCCCAGAATATCTCCAGAACTTCAATAGGCTCCTAGATTGATAGCTTATGTGACAGCTCAGCTCACCGCTCATTGTCTAAATCAGTGCTTCCCAACCTTCCTAATACTGCGACCCTTTAACACAGTTCCTCATGTTGTGGTGACCCCCAACCACAAAATTATTTGCATTGCTACTTCATAACTGTAATGTTGCTACTGTTATGAATCGTCATGTAAACATCTGATATGCAGGATGTACTTAGACAACCCCTGTGAAAGGGTTGTTCAACCTAGCAAGCTGGAACTTAAACCAGGGCTAGAAACTGACCAACCAATCAACCCAGAGACAAGCAAGCACACATTCAGCCATCTCTACAGACGCATTTAACTGCATGGCAAGATCCTTAAGGTCCACTGGTAAGAACATAAATTTGGGGGGCAGAGCTTTTAAATTATCCTATAAAAGGTAATATGCCCTTGGCTCAGTGGATGGAGCGTCGGCCTGAAGACTCAGGGGTCCCGGGTTCGATTCTGGTCAAGGGTATGTACCTTGGTTGCGGGCACATCCCCAGTGGAGGAGTGTGCAGGGGGCAACTGATGGATGTTTCTCTCTCATCAATGTTTCTAACTTTCTGTCTCTCTCCCTTTCTCTCTGTGAAAAATCAATAAAATATATATTTTTTTTTAAAAAGGTAATATGCAAATTGACCCTAACAGCAGAAAGACTGGGAATGTCTGGTCACTATGACACACACTGACCACCAGGGGGCAGGCACTCAATGCAGGAGCTGCCCCCTGGCGGTCAGTGCACTCCCACAGGGAGAGCTCTGCTCAGCCACAAGCCAGAGCCTCTCTGGCCTCCTCAGCCGCACAAAGGATGTCCGACTGCAGCTTTGGCCTGCTCCCCTCTGGCAAGTGGACATCCCCCGGAGAGCTCCCGGACTGCCGGAGGGATGTCTGACAGCCAGCTTAGGCCCAATGCCCCGGGGAGCGGGCCTAAGCCAGCAGGGGTCCCAGACTGCGAGAGGGCACAGGGCAGGCTGAGGGACGCTCTCCCCTCCCCACGCCCTCCTCCCACAGATTTTTGTGCACCGGGCCTCTAGTAAAAATATAAAATTCTTCTGCCAAGGAAGAGAAGTGGAGAGAAAGAGAAGCTGGCAATAGATACTTCAGAGAGCTAGCAACCCTTCCTCCAACACAAACAACACACACCCCTGTCACTCATTCCAGCCCCTCCCTTTCTGACGTCTTATCTGACCCTCCCAAATGTAATAAAGGACGAGAAGGGTACCTTGAGGTATATTCACAATTACTTCACCATTATCTATGTAAGGTGAACAAGCTGCTGGGCCAGACTGCTGTCACCAACAACGCCTGCTGGACAGGAAGCAAGACTCACTTTTTTCTACAATCCTTAATTTCTGGAAGCTTTCCAGTACTTCCCCGTTGAGTATTCTGGGTAGGAAGTCCCGTATTTGCATCACTTCAGTCGTCAGCCGTTCCAGATCCTTCTTCCGGACTTTCACAAATTCTTCTTTCGTTCCCACAAGCTGAAAGAACAAACAGGTCTTCAGATTATTACGTTTCTCTTCGGGCGACTGAAACCAGCGGCCCCTCCGCGTTGCTTCCTTTTTCATGCCTTTCACATTCGCAGCTTCAAGCGCACGTCTTTGCCTCAAGTGCCCTCTGCTGTGTACATTGCCTAGAGCCTTCAACATGGGAGCCATTTCTTCCAGTGCACACGAGGCCCTACACCTGAAAGCCCAAGAAAACGCCAGCACCAGCTCCCTAACGTTTGGCGGCGCCCAGCTGGTGGGGAGGAAAGGCCGTTTACTCGATTCCTCCCGGCTGCCCACGCCCTCGGTGGGCCCCCTCATGCCGGTTCACCATCGCCCTTCCAGGCTGCCCAGCTCACAAACAGGAAGTGGGGCGACTCAAAGTACCACCATTAACCGCGGGCAGAACCAAGATCCCTCTTCTCCATCACGTGTAGTGGGAGAGATGGCGGGACGACAGTGATTCTACACTAAAAGCCCCACAGCCTCGCGGGGACGGTCGGCTCCGGGGGTGCGCGCGCCCACCGCCCACCGCGCAGCCTCCTGGACCCGCCTCCAGCTGCAAAGGCAGGGTCGCTGGGCCTGTACCCTAGGCCCAGGCCACGCTGGAGGCTCAGAGAGGCCCGGGGCCATTTCCTGGCGCCCCGGACGAGGCCGACAAAGTCTGCAGTAAGCGAGGGGAAGCAAATGGTGGCAGGCGGGACACGCGGGCAGCGGCGCAAGCCGCCTCACTGACCCCGCAGGCCTCCTCAGCGCCGCTCGCCTCGCCCATGGCCGCTGCGGCCCTGGCTGCCTGCGCCTGCGCTGCGCCCTCTGACCTTTACACCAGAATGCGCGGGAACTAGCTCGGAACGAGCGCACCACGGGGGTCGCGTACGGAGAGCGGCAAGGCTCAAACCTCGTCGCGTTTGCGCAGCGGTCTCTGCCCTGCGGTCCGTCCCCCGCCACAAAGGGTGGGCTCGGCCAGGTCCCGCGTGGGCTCTTCTGACTTAGCTGGGGCTTTCAACTTGTCAACTGCCAAGTGGAAAAACAGTAAGGCCCAGCTGTGAGCACTGAGTGAACGACTGTTTGCGGAGATGCTAAACTCAGGGCCATGCATTCAAGCCTCAACCTGGGGGGCGCGACCTCTTTGGGGGGAGTGGAACGACCCTTTCACAGCGGTCGCGGAAGACTGTTCTGCATGTCGGGTATTTACATGACGATTCATCACAGCAGCAACATTACATACGAAGTAGCAACGAAAATAATTTTATGGTTGGGTCCCAACAGGAGGAACTGTATTTAAAGGGACAGAAGGTTGAGCACCACTGGCTCAAGGGAACTGCCCGCCCGCGCTCGGTGAGGGTGGAAGACGCCTGGCAGGTTCCTGGGGAAGTCGGCCCCTCTCAGGGAGGGTCAGTGCAGCCAGCCCTCCATAACTGAGGCGACCAGCACAAACTTGGAGACGTTCAAGCATCGTAAGCTCCACCTTGGGTGAAAACTGCTGCTTAACCCTGCTACTCTGTAAACATTTGCTTCCTTAAATAATAGGGAAAATAAGACTACTCCCCATTTCCGGAGAGGCCATAACACGATGCCCCCGAGTTGTGGGTGCTGGCGCCAGGCCAGGCCTTGAGATGCGGCCTCAGGGCCCAGTCCCAGCAAACAGGACCTTTTTCTCAGAGGAAGTCTCATCCCAAATTTGGAAAACCAAGAGCTGAAAAACATATAAATTGAAAAGACTTCCACCCTATCGGCCCCAGAATTTGAGAAGCAGGAGTTCCTCTGGGCCCGCTAGCGCTGGCGAACATGATCAGGACTCCAAATAAATCTGGGTCATTGATTACGGCGTCTTCTGGTATAACAACGTCCCCTGGTCCATTGCTTGTCCCAGACAGGCCCCTTGGGTTCTCAAAATATGGTGCAGCTTATGGGTTGAAATACACCGGGTTGTTTGTCGACTGCGACTTCGTTTGTCTCTGAAGCTCGCGGGAAGCGGACGCAGCCGAGTCCCAGAGTGCGCGCTGCCCACGCCCGGCCATGGAGGCCTCCCCATGGGGCTGTCCCCGACATCCCGCCAAGAAAGGCTTTTCGTCCCAGGCTCCACCAGCCGAGGCGGTGCAGGAAGTCGGGCGCAGTGAAACACGCGGTGCCGTGTGTTCTGCAGGGCAGCTGCCAACCCGATGAGTCCTTTTGTGCGTGGACTGAAAGAGTCCGGCCTTTCACGACTGGCCAAGGCCCAAGCCTCGGCTGCCCTCGCCGGCAGCGGCCTGGCGCCCCACGGAGCGAACCACAGCGAAGACGCCGAGCCAAGCCGCCCCGGCCTGCGGCGCTCGCTCCCGGCACGCGCTGCGAGGTCGGCGGCGCCTTTGTGACGTCATCGCCCCGCGCGCGCCGCCGCCGCCGCGTTCTGCGCAGTTGCGGCCGTAGCGGCGCGGCGGCGGTCGCTGGGCAGCGGCGGGAGGCTGAGGGGCGGCGGGTGGTGGCCGGGGATGCTCCGGCGGGTTGGAGGGCCCACGCCATGCAGCCGGCCGAGATCCAGTTCGCCCAGCGGCTGGCGTCCCACGAGAAGGGCATCCGGGAGCGGGCGGTGAGGAAGCTGCGCCAGTACATCAGCGTGAAGACGCAGAGGGAGACAGGTGGGCGCCCGGCGGCCAGCCGCGCCACATGGCGGCGGGGCGGCGCGGCGCTGCGCCCCGACTCGGGCCGGCCGCGTGCTCGTGTGTGTATGTGTGTACGTGTGCGTGTGTGTGCACGCACCATGGGTCCTGTCTAGTCTCCCATTTGGGGGAGAGGCGGACGGGGTGAGGGAGTCCGCGGAAGTCCTAGCGAGTGAGGACGCTGAGAGGAGACCCCGTCTCGCCGACCCCGAGCCTGAAGCATCCTGCCGGGCGCCTCCCTGCGTCGCGCCATCCCAGACCCGGGCGTTCAGGAGCTGGGCTGACGGGGGAGAGGACAGCCCTGCCCTCGAGGAACTTGTGCTCGTAAAGCCGGGGCGGGGCGAGCAGGAGAGCTGAGCCCTAGTCGTGCGAGTAACGGCAATGGGGATCGCAGGCTGGGGTCCAGGGAGGCCGCCCCGGGGCCAGGTTAGAGAGCTGAGCGGAGGCGGGGGGAGGAGACCAGGACGTCAGGGCGGGGGAGGCCGGGTCACAGGGGGGTTGGAGGTGGACTTGAACCGCAGTGGGTGCTGCTGGAGGAGGATGTCGTTCACCTGATGCGAAATGTGCCTGCCGGGTAGATCGTTACGCTCCCTGAGGTGCGACCTGCCGCACGGAAGGGAGGTTTCCTATGGCGCCAAGATAAAGTTGGCTTTATTGACTAGTCCGTGGAGAGTCTGCTTGAAACAGTAAGTGGTACCTCTCCCTATACTGACATCGTCTGTTTAGTTCCTTGGAAAGGACACCCAGGAAAGTGGAGGTAGAATGTTGCTGTGGGAAGTCTGCCAGGAAAGAGGAATGAAGGCCAAAACTGTCGATTCCGACGGTGTTGGGATCTCCCTGGACAGACTTCATTGAGTCTCCTGGCTGTAGGCACCCCGGATACATTGAAGGCTCTTCCGTCTAAACGCCTAGCCAAGACCTTCCCTACTTTCCGCTCAGCTGTGCCCCACTCACTGCGCGTCTCCACCTGCATGTCCCACAGGCACCTCGGACTCAATGCCTGGAAGCGACTCGTTTTCTTCCCCCCAAAACCTCTTCTGTGCCCGTCTGCCACCTGTTCTTACTGTGTTCCCGCCGTCCACTCAGACCCGAGCTGGATTCGGGGCGTTGCGCGGACTTCTGTCTTCCGCACCCGCTCCAATCCCCACCCCCACATCCAGTACCCTTCGGTCATACTCCTTCGTCTCCTGAACTACTCTTTTCTGGCCCGTAGCTTCTTTATCTCACCGGGGCTTCTGTACTGGCTTATTTCCTAACTGATGTCCTTGACTCCTCTGGTGCCCCCCTTGAACCCATCTTCCATAAACCAGCTCAGCGTCATCTTCCTGAAACAGCTCTGATCTCCTCACCACCTTCCTGGAATGCCAGCTCTGCAAATCATCTCTCCTCCCCTTTTCTCTCCACCTAATCCCCTACATGGCTGCTTCCTGCTCTGCCAGCAGACCATTCCCGGGTGCTGGTGCGCCTGTCCTGCGTCTCACCTCTCCGCCTTTGCTTCTCTTGTGCCCGCCGAAAAGATTCCCACGCTTACCCACTCCCGGTATTCAGTGTCATCTTATCACCTCACCCCCCTCTAGGATTCTGAAATATCCAGTTTGTCTCTACTGTAGTACTTGGCTACATTGCTTCTTCATTATCTGTTAATGTGTCACTCTCACCTCAAAACACTGTGAGCGTCCATCTGCTTCCTTAGCTGGAGTGGGAGCACATCCAGGCGTACGAGGGCCTGGCTGTGTACAAGAACAGAAGAGAGGCCAGATGCAATGCATATGGGGCCGAGACGGCCAGAAAGAACCTGTTCCTCCAAGCCCTTTGGGGAGCAGGCTCAGGATCTGAGATGCTGAGTGCCCCAGGGTGTTGCCTGGTTAGCACCCATCAGACCTAGAGTTCATTGTCTGTTACCTCTTGTTCAGCACTATATCCACGTTGCAAGAGAATAGTGGACCTTCAGAAAACCAACTGCAGAGTGCAGGTCGTGGAGGTGATGAGGGGACAGAATAAACATGGTCTGTGCCGCAGTTGTGCGCCGTCAAAATAGAAACACAAGTTTTAAAATGACGGCCTGACATTTGAGTCTCATTGACAGGCTGAAATTTTTTTGTGTCTTGTCTTGGGCATAGTAAAGAAAACCTGAGATTTTACTTTTTTATATGTAAATACAAATGTTTTTTGAATTCTCAGATATGTTTAATATATTTTTATTGATTTCAGAGAGGTAAAGAGAGAGAAACACCAATGATGAGAGAGAATCATTGATCATCTGCCTCCTGCACGCCCCACACACCTGGGCATATGCCCAGACCTGGAATCGAACCATGACCTCCTGGTTCATAGGTCTGTGCTCAACCACTGAGCCATACCAGCCAGGCATATAGCTTTGTGATTTTAAAAACAAATTAGAAGTCTCTGTACTGCTTAAAGCAACTAAATGTTGCCCCAGTGCTCTTATCAGTTCTTCAACTTTAATTTGCGGGTTTTTTTTATTATTTTTGTGGCACATAAGATAACTGTACATGTTACAGTTGGTGGGTGTTAGATTTGTGGCAGTACTGGGTGAAATAAGTGTCTTTTCATACTTATAATATTGGGGGCACAAGTCTCTCAACCCAGTGTGGTAATGATCAGGAGCAGTGCCTGTTCTGACACAGGTGTGGGTTCGAGTATAAAACTTTACCCCCACCTGGAACGGCTCCTGTGCTCATTCGTGGAGGCTGTTGGATTTTCTCTTTTCAAAGCTTGGTATTTCCTACATCCACGTCTCATTTTCACTGCCCCTCAGTTGATTGGGATGAACTAAGTCTATATTGCTTAGCTGTATTAAGTTTAAGAGACTCAACCCCCGGAAGAAAATGCAGATCAAGAAGCAGTTGTGGAAGGAAACTGCTTTGAATATGCTCTTCACCTTCAGAGTTTTGAAAGAAAGAAATAATGAATATTTCTGTTTTGCTTTAAATACTTCAAACATTGGTACCTTGTTTTTATCAGCTAAATTCTTGGGTGGAAACAAGTGGTCTTCATACTTACATTGAAAATAGATATTTTAAACAGGAGAAGAGCTTCAACAGCCTATGAGTAGAGAATGTGAGACCATCAAAATACCCACAAATTGAACGGTGCTTTGTGCTTACAAAATGCTTCTGGTATTTGCTCTTAATTTTGGCCTGAACCATAAACATTACATACACTAGGGGCCCAGTGCACAAAAATTTGCGGGGGGGGGGGGGGGGGGGGGGGGGGGGGGGGGGGGGGGTGGGGGTCCCTCAGCCCGGCCTGTGCCCTCTCACAGTCTAGGACCCCTTGGGGGATGTCCACCTGCTGGCATGCCTGGCCAGCCTGGGTGAGGGGCTGATGGCTGTTTGCAGGCTGGCCAAGCCCCCAGTGGGGACCTGGGTGAGGAGCTGAGGGCCATTTTCAGGCTGGCCACAGCCCCTTCAGGATTTGGGTTCCTACTGGTGTGCCTGGCCAGCCTGGGTGAGGGGCTGAGGGCTGTTTGCAATCTGCCCACAGCTCCCATTGACTCAAAGTCTTAGCAAGGCTGGCTGGAAGCAGGTTTCTCGGGTTTATTTGTCTTCTACTAGGGGCCCAGTGCACAAAAATTTGTGCACTCGGGGTGGAGGGAGTCCCTCAGCCCAGCCTGTGCCTCTCACAGTCTGGGACCCCTCAGTGGATGTCCTATGATGTTCCCAGTCTGCCAGGCGCCTTTTGTGTGTGTGTGTGTGTGTGTGTGTGTGTGTGTGTGTGTGTGTGTCTGCCCCAGCTGCATCTGAGGCTTGGAGCAGTCCTCCTGTGTGTGTCTACCTGCTGGGGACC
>PVJC01022811.1:0-26956 GCA_004026665.1 Murina feae
ACTAGGTCATTGTTTCTCCCCAAACTGAGTTCCAGATTGAAATGTAACTGGTCACTCAGCTTATAGTGTGATATGAGCAGGTCAGAGGGTAGGGGTTGGGATGCTTTGTGAATCTGACATCTTATAAAGGAGGGGATGTGTTGGACGTGTGTGTGAGAACAGTTGTACACTGGGGCTGTGTGTTTTGGCTTTTGTGGAGAAGGAATGAAATGCGTAGCACAGCCAGCCTAGTTGCTACTGTTTTGAGGGAGCATAAACAGCTAGCTGATTTGGGCCTAGAGTCAAGCAAGACTAAACGTAACAGAAAATGCAAGTTCCAAATTTTTTTTCCTTCTGTCAGCAGAATGGCAGGATGCTGCTGCCGTCTGTGTGTTCTGGCTGACCCTGTGTTCCTGGCCGCCACAGAGAGTTGGCCATTTAGATCCATTTAACAGAAAAGGGTCCTGGCTTGTGGTTAGAATGTAGGCTTGGTGTGCTGGGACTCTGGGAACTCATTTTAAAATTATACTACTCCTTTTTGGGGAGAGGGACAGGCACATGAAACGGGACTGTAGGCACATTTACCAGCGTGTTTTCATATGCATCAGATACTTGGGAAAGTATTTTGTGCCACTTTGGGTAAGACACCAGATTCCTGGGTAGGAAACCAAAGTCTGTAGTTAGCAGCCAAGGTCGTGTGGTCAGATCACGGCAAAGCAGACGTTTGCGCGCTGAGTTCAGAGAACGTCTGTAATCTCTTTCTTGACCCTGAAGTTGTCCAAACCACTAAGTGAAGAAACATACTTCCTTTGGTTCATCTGACCAAATTATTCTTGTAAACTTTTGGGTTGGTTACCTCAATCTTTCTGTAGTTTTTCTGCCTGCTGGAGAGAGAATTTGGTAGAGGAGGTGGGAGCAGCAAATCGTTGCTCCCCAGAGTCAAAACATTAACAGACAAAAGGTTCCAAACCAGAATGATGATTTCACTCTTGGAGCAAGTAATCCTCTTTCCTAGCATATCCTTTATTTCATTTTTTAAGAAAACAAAGTCAATCAGTTGTATTTTTGTAAAACTAGAATATGGAAATGAACATTCTCTGACAAGTTAGAGGATGCCTGTGGCTTTCTGTAACTTAGATTCTGAGTGCACATATTGCAGTGCCTGGCTGTGGCCCATGATGCAGATGAGATGTGCTCAGTCCAGTGAGTGCGCCTGGTGCTGTGGCCAGAGGCAGACGGACTAATAATACATGTCGGAGAAACTTGAGCTAATTAGTGCCTGTAGGAACATAGTATGTGTAATGGTGCGACGGCAAAGGGAAGAAGACCAGTGGGAAGGGGCCTGGCGATGTGTAACATGACCAGGTCTCATCTATAAAATCCTTAGGGATGTTTCCTCCTGTGGTCAAGCTGCAGGTGGGGCAGCCTGCTGGTGTGTTGCTAGTGGACATCAGGACAACATGCCATGAGGCCCAATTAAAGAAAGAAAAAGTGCAGAATGTCCCATGGAGCCCAACAGCAGGAATGCCGCGGGGCCTCAGGGAGATGGAGTGTACTAGAATCACTGGCTGTCCTGGAGGGCTGTCTTGGGCTGCTGGACTTCGTTCTCTCTGCACAGTTGCTTCCTATTCCCCTGGCTGGCGGTTACAGGATGGCTGCCTCCAGCCTCGCTTCATGTGCCATGGTGCTGGCTTCAGGGAGCTTCTACTCTGTGTGTTTCCTAGTCTCTGCATGAGAATTCTCTCCCCCAGTGCTGCTTGCGCTTGTTAAAATCTATTTGCAACACCTACGAGGCTCTTTGAGCACAGAGATGTGAAATTTAGAGGTAAGGAGGGCACTTGCAGCTTCCACCAGCTTCAGTGTGCCGTGGGAAGTAATATCTATACTTCAGCGGCACGATATTGAGAAGACCCTGGTTGATATGTTATTCTTTTAAAATTTCTATTTCTGTATATGTCTTTTACATCGTATAGTATTTTACTACACTCACACATGAATACCATTTGTAAATAAATATATACATGTTAGAAGATGAATTCAAACTTCTGCGTTCAGGGAGACTGTTGTTCTATGGAATGTTTACACTACATGTAGGATGTCTACTTACAGTACCTCTGGGAATATTCATTGATTCATACAAGGAATGATTCCTGGGGCTGCTGTCCAGAGAGGACATGCAAGTAGACTCTCCTGGGAGCTTTATCCTACTAGCATGCCGAAGACCTGGGTTTGACTTTCTGCAGATTTCCCTTTTAGCCAACTGTAACTCAGAACCCTACGGAGAAGGAGCTTCTGGGAAATGTCATTCCTGCTTTAGCCAAGTGGACAATAGGATAATCCAGAATGGTGCACAGCAGGCCAGTGAGTGGAATGGTACCTGTAGAGGGTCTCTGTGTGTATATGTGTGTATATGCATGCATGTGCATAGATATGCATGTGTGTGCATGTGTATATATGCACACATGTGCTTCAGATTCCCTGCAGGGACATGTTCAGGAATGTCCGAAGTGGGGAGATAGAGCCTTGTGTTTAGGGAGCCTCTTTAAGGACAGTTCCTCCCAGTCAGAGCTAGGTCAAAGGAAGAGGCAGAAGGGGGCAACCACATGGTCATGGGGAGGCATCTTTGCCATTTTCCCCTTTCCATGGCCCTTGCTTGTCATGTTGCTGGAATTCTCACCCCCCTTCTCTCTTCCTTCATTTTCCAATCCTGCTCCCCTCCGTGCCTGGTTAATTTGTGCTTTTGGCTTCTGATTTATTTTTTTTTTAAATATATTTTATTGATTTTTTCACAGAGAGGAAGGGAGAGGGCTAGAGAATTCGAAACATCGATGAGAGAGAAACATCGATCAGCTGCCTCCTGCACACCCACCACTGGGGATGTGCCCGCAACCAAGGTACATGCCCCTCACCAGAATCGGACCCGGGACCCTTCAGTCCGCAGGCCGACACTTTATCCACTGAGCCAAACCAGTCAGGGCTTGGCTTCTGATTTAATGCCCCTGCCTTCACGAAGCCTTCCCTGATCTCTCAAATGTGGGTTAGATGTTTCCCTATCACAGCACTCATCATGGTATCTCTAGTCTGTTCTTCAGGACTAGGCATTTTGTAGTGGTAGGGACATCTGATCTTGCTGGGACTCACCAGCAAGTGGTCTGGCCTTTGGGATTTCAAGTTCTAAGTTGTGCTTGTGTGTGTGTGTGTGTGTATGTTGATGGTTCATTCATCCCCTTGCCTCCCTCTCCGCCTATGAGGGTGACTGATGCCACCATTGCTGGGACCTCTCCTCTGAAGGTGAAGCACCGGGGACAGAATCTCTCAAGACCGTATAACTTATAACATCTTCAGAATTCACCAGGTGGCCCTGGTGGTTGGGAACGGGAAATAGGGCAGTGGAAGATTAAACAGAAGTTACAATCTTAAAGATCAGGCGGCATGTGGATTTGAGATGGATAAGAAGTGGTAGCCCTGTCTTTTCCAGTGTTCATAGGCATTCAGAGATCAGAAAGGGAGCCTAACAGGTCCCCTCAGCTTCTAACAATGGAAGGGACTTAGGGGCATCTGTGTTTTCAGTGGATCTTAAAAACATTTAGATCAGACGTGACACTGAGTATCTGCTGAATGACTTTCTCACCAAGAAACTTGCCTACCTACAAGGTTTAAATACAGTTGAGGAGGGGAGGGCTGTTGGATGCCTGACATTTGTGATCCATTTCTGACCCTCATCCTGGAGGCGTGGCAACAGGACTCAAGAGCAGTACGCTGCTTGTTTGCATGCGGTTGAATGGCTGGTGAAAGCAGAGGGGAGGCTGGAGCAAGATGTTGTCTCCTCGTCCTTGTCCCAGAGCCTTTTCAGTTCATAGTCTTGCCTCTCACTTGAATGGAAAGTTTTTGCCTGTTGTCCATGCAAGTACATCAAAACCTATAGAAAAAAATGTAAAGAGTTTACTAGAGTTTAATTGATCCAAACTGAGGACGTGCCTAGAAACAAGATCTCAATGGAATGTTTTTTTAAGAAAACAAAGTCAATCAGTTGTATTTTTGTAAAGCTAGAGTATGGAAATGAACATTCTCTGACAAATTAGAGGATGCCTGTGGCTTTCTGTAACTTAGATTCTGAGTGCACATATTGCAATGCCTGGCTGTGGCCCATGATGCAGATGAGATGTGCTCAATTGAGTGAGTGTGCTGGTGCCGTGGCCAGAGGAGAATGTTCTGGAGAATGAGTTATGGAATTCATTATATATACATATATATATATATAGAATTAAAGCAGAAAACTGAAGGAAGGTTACATGAAATCCATGGGTGGCAGATTAAGAATGTGGGAGAAAGCAAAGAGGGGACATTTCTGGGATTGGATAAAAAGAAAAATGGAGAGATAACATACTTCTTTAATATTGGTGGTGCAGGATAGTTAACATTTAGCCTTTATAGTAAATAGAGATGGTTTGCAGGCAGTAAGATGACAGTGAGTAGTTTTGGTGCATGTGCTCCTGTGGGGGTGGTTCCACCTCCAAGGGATCTGAAAAGGATTACTCTGGCATTCAAAGGTATGTTACCTTAGATGCAGAAGAACATTGGATAGGGCTCACTTAAGGCAAAGTTAACCTTTCACTAAGGAAGCTATAGGCCTAGGGTGGAACTTCCCACCATGACCCGCCCAGTTAGGAATTTATGATCAGATCATCTTGTTACTTTTGGTCAATGAGCTTGTCAGGTTTACTACATAGCCCTTTTTTTGTTCACACTCTTTTAAAAAAAAAAATAGATTTTATTGATTTTTTACAAAGAGGAAGGGAGAGGAATAGAGAGTTAGAAATATTGATGAGAGAGAAACATTGATCAGTTGCCTTTCACACCCCCCAACCCCCACTGGGGATGTGCCCGCAACCAAGGTTCATGCTCTTGACTGGAATCGAACCTGGGACCGTTCAGTCCACAGACGGATGCTCCATCCACTGAGCCAAACCAGTTAGAGCTGTTCATACTCTTTATGGTGTTACTGAAAGAACAGAATGCCATTGGATTCTAAGAAGGAGTAAATGCCCTGAATGGTCTTTGGATGCTGTGGGTGTGATGTATCAAAGTGTCAGTTATCAGGATTGTGTCTGCTCAGAAGCCCCTTAGCTGGAGGGGGAGAGCATGGTAAGAAGAAGGGAGCATTAGCCTAAGGTGGTCCCAATAAACATATTTGCAGCAGGTATGAGGGTAGGTAAATTGTTAGATTGTTGTTTGCCTTGTCTTTCATCCAAGAGTTTACTATTCCACATTTTTTCCACTGAGATTTAGGGTCAGTTTAATGAGTTGTTCTTTAGAACAGTGTTCTGAGGTATGTTAATAGGATTATCTGAATAGGAGAGATGAGGAAACGAGCTCCCAGGTATGTCCTCTATGCTTCTCTTTCTCCCACCATCTTCCAAGTTCAAGCACTAACCATCCTGGCCATGGCCCAACTGCTGGATGGGAGAACATTTCTCCATTTCCTCTGAAATGTCCTGTCATGGTTCCTAATGCTCATGCTGTGTGTGTGGAGGGAGGAGGTGAGATAGGAAGAACCAAAACAGCCCATTCTCTGACGTTGGGTTCCCTGTTGACTCACAGTGTGTGGAAATGAACCAAACGAAGGAGAATGTTCTCAATGCAGTGAAAAGGCACTTAATAAAATGGCGCAACATTTTGCAGGGAGCTGTATGAATGCTTACTCAAAGCAACTCTGGAATGTCTATGACAAGATCTTAACAGAAAATTCTGAAGTTTTCAGATTTTTGTTTTCTGATCTGAGATGTTGAATCTTTTCTGGAGATTTGCCCGTAAGACTAAATTATTGCTTTACGCTCTTGCTCTTTATCTACGACAACCTCACTTGATGGCTTTAGGTTTATCCTCAGTGCTTAAATCACTTTAAATAGGTTTTGTCAGTTAAAGCAACGTAATATCTTTCCTTTCTCAGGGACTTAAGAGTGGACTCTTACAGGAATATTCAGAATCACTGCTCTCAGGGCAGAGCCTCAACTTCGCTGTCACTGTGACTCAATCTCTCACACCGTTGACCTGCCCTCAACCTTCATTTTCTACTCTGCAAAATGGTAATAACCATATTTCATTTAGGGTTGCTGTATGGATTAAGTAAAGTTGGTTCAGAGTCAGAGCTTAATAAATGTTATATCCACAACATCTCTAATACTTATTTGTTGCCCTCAAATTTAATGGTTTAGAATTATTATATTGTACACCCGAAAGTAATATAATGTTATATATCAATTATACCTCAGTTGAAAAAAAAAAAAAACCTGCTTAGAACAATATGCATTTATTTCCTGGTTTTGTGGGTCAGGAATCTGGGCACAGTTCATGGGTCTTTTGGCTTAGGGTCTCTTACAAGGCTGCAATCAGGTGTCAGTTGTTGCAGAGTCTGCTTTCAAGCTCCTTTGGTGACAGGAAGCAGTTGCTGAAAGCCTGTTGCAGGTGTGCACTGAGGCCTGCTGGCTATTGGCTGGAGCCTCTCTCAGCTCCTGCCTTCTTGTCCCCCATGCATGGCGGCTTGCTTCATTAGAGCAGCCGGCGAGAGGCAGCAAACGGGCGTGTGAGGAAAAGGGCAGTCTCAGTATTTTATAGCCTAACCTTGGGATTAACATTTATCACTTTTGTCATATTCTGTTTTTTAGGTGCAAGTTGTTAGGCCCGGGCCACATACAGGGAATCACTGGGAACCATTTTGGAAACAGCCTACTGTAATTATGATAATTATTTATCCTTAGTTGCTAGATCTGTAAGTCAGGAACAGTGGGAATATTGAAGGTTTCATAAAAAATTACAGAATATAATAAAATCCAATGATTGGTGCCTGTGTAGGCCAGGTGTTTCATGGAATTAGTGGATTTTCCCTCTAGGACAAGGGGAGAGACTGTGTCTGTCACTTGCCTAGTGACCTGTGTTACCCATCCAAGAGCCCACACATGTATTATTTGTGAAGAAAGATGGCATAAGAACAGTTGGTTCCTTTGGCAGGAAGTATGATTTAAATAAAAAACAGTGTTAAAATTTTTTTTTAAAAAAACAGGTCACGCCTTTTAGGATTCATTACATAAACTGAAATTTTTCCTTAGCTGCACAGAATTTGCACATTGGAACAAATTGCTCTCTGAAAATGCAGGGAAACAATGAGGGCTATTAGAAGAACAACAGAAGTGAAGGAGTTATGGACCTTCCTCTTCTCCATTTAAGAAGTATCTTCCTTTTTTCCCCTTTAACTTGTCTGAGGAGTAAGGCAGAAGGAGAGATGGTGATCACGAGGATCGCTTCAAGAACTGGGATGAGGAGAGGGATGGAGCCTCTGGTCTTCATTGTTTCTCACTCCCAAAAGATATGTCATTGACTTTGGCCCCTAGGACATTTCTTTGCCATCAGCAGGGTCAAGAAGCTACCCAGCCATTGGGCCACAGCACTCTTTGACTGCAATATCGCTGAACTTTACAATCCACCACATCTGCCAAATCTGGAATAATTTTACAACAGTAAAAGGGAACCATTTTTAAAAGTATTATAAATATTTCCTTACTAGTATTAGTTTCTTTGGGATGGATGATGTCCCAGAAGCAAGGCCATTTCTCGTTTTTAAACACTCATCAAAGAGTCAGAGAAGATCTTGGGTGGAGTCTTGGCTTTAATATCATGTCCTTGGACACACTGTTCTGATTTCCTTCTCTGAAATGGTGCTGCTAAGGCTAATTAGACTTGACCAAAGATATGGGGAGGCAAACCAATGACTGAATGCCTCCCCCACAGATAATAGAATTGGACCCACAGAGAATCAAGATAATGGAATTATCAAACATGAACTTTAAAATATGTATGTTTAATATGTTTAAGGAAGTAAAAATCATGCAGTCAAAATTTGGCAAGCAATTGAAAACTGTACCATGAAAATTTTATAGAATAAATATAATAATTGATATTAGGAAATCAATAAATGGGATTACTCTCATGTTAGATACATCTATAGAAAGAACTAAAAAGGAACTGAGAATGAAATATCCAAACTGAAATTCAGACAAAAAGATAGAAAATGAGAAGAGAATGTAAGAGGTATACATGATAAGGTAAAAAAGATAAATTTAGGCATAATCGGAGCCTCAGTCACTATCACCCTTACCCTGTCAGAAGGGTAGAAAAGATATAATGGAGCAGAAGCAACCCTTGAAGACTAATAGCTGATGCTTTTCCGTGTCAAATGCCTAGCTGGGTGCCTGGAACTTTTTATGTGCTCAGTAAATGTCAGCTTTTGTCACTGCCCTTATTACTATCTTGACCACTGCTGTTCCTATGAAAAGTTTGTGCTATTGGCAGTATTACTGCAACCCAAATCCACAAGACCATTCATTCCCCCAAGATCTTACTCTCCTGGGGCATTCTCTTTGTACTAAAGGCCTGGAAGTCTGGTTCCCTGTGGCTGAAATCCCCAGTTTGAAATTTGAGCAAGTCTCCTATGGAAACAATGGTATACATGGATATCAGGTTCTTCCTTGTAGAGTCGAGTTCAGCATAAGTTTGGGAAGTAATCATTATTTATTTACAGCATTATTTCAGTGAAAAACGCATATCTGAATTTCAAATGATTAGCCCACAAATGCACGTTTGAAACACAGCCATCAGCCATCCAGGTATTGATGTTTACCTGTACGATAATCTCAATCACTATCACCCTTACCTTGTCTGATTCTTTTGTAAAGTTTAAGTCTGATGTGTTAGTATCCTGACTGGAGGAATCTGGATTTTATCTTCTTATCTCTTGTTCTTGCATATTGCTGACTGCATAGACACTAAATAATGAATGGATGTGTGGATGGAGGTATACTTTCTGGAGAGAGAGGGTTTGGTTGGCAAACAGTGCTAGATATGGGAAAAGGGAAGTCTGAATCTTGTTATGCTTTTACTACTCTATAGGATTGCAGGCAATTCACATAAACTTTAAAAAAATTTATTTCAGAGAGGAAGGGAGAAGGAGAGAGAGATAGAAACATAAATGATGACAGAGAATCATTGATCTGCTGCCTCCTGCATGTCCTACAATTGGGATCAAGCCTGAAACCCCGGGTGTGTGCCCTTGACTGGGATGGAACCTGGGACCCTCCAGTCCACAGGCCTACACTCTATCTAATGAGCAAAACCGGCTAGGACCATGTAAACTTTAAGACCATATTCTCCTTTTGTGGGAAATGTGGACAATGCCATCTATCCTCCCTTTTACAAAAGGTTGTGGTGAGGATTGAATGAATAAAGTAAGAGAATATGTGTGTCTCTGTTTCTTTTTGGACCATTTAATAATTTCTTGTGCTTCCATGCTCCTCATTGCTGCATATTTCTTCATATTCTCTAGTAGGCTCCCCCCCCCCCACCAATCTCTCTTAGTCATTTTTGCACCTTATTCTCTGTATATGGACTTTAGATTATATTGTCATTATTATTTAAAATTCTCTTTTCTATAACTTTTAAAATTTATTTTTATTGATTTCAGAGAGGAAGAGAGAGAAATAGAAACATCAATGATGAGAAACAATCATCTATCGGCTGCCTCCTGCATACTCGCTACTGGGGATTGAGCTCACAACCCAGGCATATGCCCTGATCAGGAAGTGAACCATTACCTCCTAGTTCATAGGTTGACACTGAACCACTGAGCCACACTGGCCAGACTAAATTATTTATATAGATATAGATATAGATATAGATATAGATATAGATATAGATATAGATATAGATACAGATACTGATTGTGGAATTTCTAAGCTATGTTCACTAATTTCCATGGGGGCATTAATCTTAATGCTTAAATTCATTAATACTATTAATAAGTTAAAAATTAAGTCTGTAAGCTTTTTTTTTTCCCCCATGAGATAGAGAAAACAAAATTTAATGACTGTCAGACAGGACAAAACCCACCTTTTAAAAATTATTAATAAGTTATTACATATGTGTCCTTATCCCCCCATTGCCCTTCTTCCCCCCCATTCATGCCCTCACCCCACCTTTTTCAGTATGACAATTTAGTTTCATTTTTGTCATATATATGGTTAGTTCTCCTTTGTAAATGGGCTTAAGACATTTGTTATAATATGTACCAATGGCATTTTTCAAAATTACCATGACAAGAGGAATTGCTGAGTTGTTTCTGGGAATGCTCAGGAGCTTTTTACTTATATTGTGTTTCTCTCAAATAATTTTGTGGTATGGTTTCCTAAGTACAGTGAGATGCCTAGAGTTGGATTTTCTTCCATTGTTAGCTCACTTTTTCCTAAGAACATAGCGTGACGGCTGAGATTTACTCCACTTGGATAGAGATCTCACCATCACCAGAGGAAATCTGATAGAATATGTGGTAATGAAACAAGTATATTATGGATTTGAATTTAGTGATGTTTTTGCTTTTATGGCTTTTTTTCTTTGGTAGTGCTCTGGTTGATAAATACTAAAGAATCTGGTAAAGTGTGCTGGGGATCTATAGGAATTATTTTATACCAGCAAGGCACTATTTAGGGCTCAGAGGCCAATAGGCCCATTACATGTATAATCTAATCTAATAAAAGAGTAATATGCAAATTAACTATCACTCTAAGATACCTAAGCCACAGCCACCAACCAAGCCATGCCCACCAGCCAATCAGAGCGACTGTATGCAAATTAACCCAGCCAAGATGGTGGCTAGCAGCCACGGAGTTGGAACAAGCAGAAGGCTTGCCTTGGTGATGCAGGAAGCTAAGGTTCCTGTCTGCCTAAGCCGTCTGTGGCAACAAAGTTCCCACAACAAAGTTTCAATTATAGAAGATAAAGAAACCCCAGAGACCTGCTTCCAGCCTTGGGCTCAAGGAAGCGCTGGGAGCTTGGGTTGTCAGGGGCAACCCGACCAGGGCTCCGGTTAAGGCAACAAAGTTTCAACTTTAGAAGTTAAATAAATTCCAGCCAGCCTCGCTGCAAACAGCCATCAGCCCCTCACCCAGGCTGGCCAGGCACGCCAGCAGGTGGACATCCCTTGAGGGGTCCCAGACTGCAAGAGGGCACAGGCCGGGCTGATGAACCCCCCCACCCCTCTGCTGAGCGTACACATTTTTGTGCGCTGGGCCTCTAGTCCTATATAATAAAAGAGAATCATGTAAATTGACCATCCCTTTGCTATGCTAACCAGCCAATCAGGAGTGAATATGCAAATCAACCCGACAAAGATGGCAGGTTAATTTGTATGCACAGGAGCTGGGTGGAGAATAGAAGTGGGAAAGTCGGCAGCTTGGAGGGACATGGCTCCCTCAGTTGCTGGGCAGAGACCAGAGCAGGAGAGCCAGAAGGTTGGGGGGCCATGGCTTCTTCAGTTGCTCCCAGCGCAGGGAGCACCAGGAATTCTGGGAATGGTAGTTCTAATGGCAGCCCCAGGACCAGAAGTGGAAGTCCAGAGCGTGGGGAGCACCAGGAATGCTGGGAATTGTAGTTCTGGTGGCAGATGGATCTCCTAGACACTAGAGCAAAGTGAGCCTGGAGCAAGTTACTGTTGCAGTGGGGGATGGAGGGAAAGCAAAGGTGAGAGACATAAGTAAAATCAGAGTGTCTAGGAAAAATTAAAGGGAAGATATCTTAAAACTTCCAGGAAATCTCCACCAGTGAAGCAAAGAAAAAAAAAAAGCCTCTATTATTCTGTAAGCAATAAACCAAACTGAGTTGGGAATCTCAGACAATTTGCTCATATGATTGCAAAGACAGACAGAAACTCCCGGATTGAAGATGGTGCAGGTCGGGCTGCGGGACACCTCCCCCGCCCCGGGCACGAATCTTCATGCACCGGGCCCCTAGTTGTAGTATGACCTTGAATGGGATCCAGGAGCGAAGTGCTTCAGTCCTCCTGTGGGAAGGGAGTTATAAACAAGGACCAGAATGTTGCATCGGAGATCTCCAGGGAGCATAGTGGAAGCTCTGACCTTGAGTCCTCAGTTCTGTCAGTTTAGTTTCCTCAGAAGCAGTGGCCTTTAACTTTTGTAAAGGGTGTGTGTGATGGAGTTTTCATAGTTGATTTGTTATAATTCCAGTGCATAGAAGTGGAAGGAATGTGTGTGTGCTCTCCACCTTGGCCAAAGCTTTAAAAAAGTGGATTCATATGGAATTTATGCTGCATTTCTGTGGGATTTCTTTGAAGCTTCTAAGTGCAGACTGCAGAGCTTCCCAGATTTGATTCCTGAGCCTGACAGAGGCATATTCCTTTGTGTTGACTTCGGTTCTATTTTCTGTTCTGGGTGGAGTCAGGTTTTGGGCTGCAAAAGGGCTGGTATTGCCATTGGGGAGCGCTGGTGTTATAGAGAAGAGAGAGCTCATCCACCGGTACTAGCAGAAGCAAACACTAAGCACGGAGTACCTCCGTGAAGAAAGATGGGGTATTTTATTATTAATGGCACCACCCAAGAGAGGGGGAAGCTAATGCTTAAAGGATGAACTCCCCGATGTCTTTTAAGTCACAGATTATATAGGGCAGAATCACAAGACACTGTAGGTTAGAGGGCTCAGGGTGGTGCTGGGAGGTGGTTGGTTGGAGGTGAGGCAAAGGTAATAAAGCATTTCTTTAGGTCTTGAGGACAGCTCTAGCATCTGTCTGGTCTCATGGGAAAGTAGCCAGGGGTCACTCAGTCTAAGAGTTCAGGAACTGAAACATAATTTAAGTCAAAATGTTGTTTTTAGCCTGCCAGAGGTCTGGACCTTGTGATCATTAGTCAGATCCAGGCTACTGTCTCCTGCTGCCTCAGGGGTTCTGGTTATTCTAGGTCTCTATAAGGCACATATACATAACTTCTAAAGCTAGGATTTGAAGCTAAATTTAATCAAAGTCAAAAGGACCCTGAGTTTCAATGGCCTGGATGACTGGGACCTGGTCTTCTGACACAGGGTGTGGTAATGAAGCTTTGCGTTGTGGTGCCCTACAGACACAGGAAACGGAAACTTTCCCTCATGACAGACACAGGAAACGGAAACTCTTTCCCTCATGACCTCCTCTCTCTGCAGCAGCACACACTTCCTCTAGATTTCTCCTCCATTTTCCCAAAGAGGAAAAAATAGCCAGATGTGAGTGGCATGTCCCCTATCACCAGGCACTTCTCTCGCATCTGCTTCCATTTTGTCTTCACACAAGGCCTTTGTGTGCAAGGGAGTGGGAGATGGTGGCCATGTCCAGTGCCCTTGACAAGACCTTTACTCCACTGGGTCGGGCTCTGTGCTGCTGTTGGCTTCCCTCACCTTTGGGGTGAGAAGATCGAACCATTTATCATTCTATGGTTCTGCTTCTTTCTCTCCTTATCTTGTTTATCTCCACTCAGAAGATCTGGCTGACCTCTGCAGTCCTCCTAAATTTAACTCCTTATCAATGCGTAAGACAAGACTTTTTAGAACTATGCAAAGCTTAAAGTATAAAAAATTAAATGGATGGCTGAATGAGGCAAGTAGATGAATGCAAAACTCCTTGCCACATGGGTTTTCTCTGACTCCTAGACCAAATGCTGGATTTATCATTTCCATGACTCATGTTATGGGCTAATTGTATTCTGCTCTTTTCACATTTTTTTTTATAGAAATGGGAAATCATAAAAGACTGCTGTGGCTGGAATACAAGGCCAGAGGGGTGGGGGGAGAAGCTGGGGGAGGCAAGGGTCCAGTCATACAGAGCCTTGTCGACCGTGGTTAGGATTTGGTCTCCTTGGAGTACTGAGAAGTTACCAGAAGTAGTGGTGTGATCAGATGTTCATTTTGATGCAAAGATTCGGTAGGGATTAGAGATTTGGGAAACTTGGGGAGAACATTGAAGTATACTTTTGTTGAACTGAGATAGTACCAGAGGAGATGAAAAGAAGAATAAAAATTAGAAGCTCTTTGGGAATAAATGGTCAGGAGTTAGTGTTTGATTGGGTATGGCTGCTGAAGAAGATTGATGTCAAGGCCAACTCCCAAGCTTCTGTCTTGAGCAACTGGATGGGTGATGATGATGATGACTTGGAAACTGGAAATTCTGGAAGACCAGATTTTGTGGATAAATTTTAAGTTCAAATGGTTTAAATAGGAAAGATGGGCAAAAAATACTGACCGTATTATAGGTCATGAACTTCAGAATTTTTAACTTATTCTTGCTTGAATTATTTCCTTTTATCATTTTATGTCATTAATAACCACCTACGTACATACAAAGCACTTTGAATTTTTTAGCTTTTGATTTCAAAGGATTACATATACATAATATCATTCTTTCACATTTAAAAAAAGTCTTTATTGTTCAGATTATTACAGTTGTTCCTCTTTCCCCACCCCCCATAGCTCCCCTCCTCCTAGTTCCCACCCCACCCTCTGACCTTACCCCCGACCCTGCTGTCCTCATCCATAGATGTACGATTATTGTCCAGTCTCTTCCCGCACCCCCAACACCCTTTTCCCCCTGAAAATTGTCGGTCCACTCCCTTTCTATGCCTCTGATTCTATTCTATTCACCAGTTTATTCTGTTCATCAGATTTTTTATTCACTTTTTAGATTCACTTGTTGATATGTATTTGTTGTTCATAATTCTTATCTTTATTTTTTCTTCTTCCTCTTCTCAAAGGATATCTTTCAGCATTTCATATAATACTGGTTGGGTGGTGATGAACTCCTTTAGCTTTTTTTTGGTCTGTGAAGCTCTTTATCTGACCTTCAATTCTGAATGATAGCTTTGTTGGGTAAAGTAATTTTGGCTGTAGGTTCTTGCTGTTCATCACTTTGAATATTTCTTGCCACTCCCTTCTGGCCTGCAAAGTTTCTGTTGAAAAATCAGCTGACAGTTGTATGGATGCTCCCTTGTAGGTAACTAACTGCTTTTCTCTTGCAGCTTTTAAGATTCTCTTCTTGTCTTTTGCTCTTGGCGTTTTAATTATGATGTGTCTTGGTGTGGTCCTCTTTGGATTCCTTTTGTTTGGGGTTCTCTGTGCTTCCTGAACTTGTAAGTCTATTTCTTTTACCAGGTAGGGGAAGTTTTCTGTCATTATTTCTTCAAATAGGTTTTCAATATCTTGCGCTCTCTCTTCTTTTGGCACCCCTATAATTCTGATGTTGGTACGCTTGAAATTGTCCCAGAGGCTCCTTACACTGTCTTCATATTTTTGGATTCTTTTTTCTTTTGGCTTTTCAAATTGGGTGTTTTTTGCTTCTTCACATTTCAAATCTTTGACTTGATTCTTGCGATGCTCTAGTCTGCTGTGGATCTCTGTATATTATTCTTTATTTCAGGCAGTGTATGCTTAATTTCTAGCTGGTCCTTTTTCATATCCTCAAGGGTCTCACTAAATTCATCAGCAGTCTCTAGAAAATTCTTGAAAAACCTTCTAACCGTGGTTTTGAACTCTATATTCAGTCATTTGCTTTCCTCCATTTCTGTCATTTGTGGCCTGTTTCTTTGTCTCCACATTTTGGCTGCTTCCCTGGGTTGATAGAGTGGCTTTCTGTGTTAGGTGATCACTGAGAGGAATTGACCTCCAAGCCACTTGGTTATGAGAGTCAGCTGTGTCTACAGTAGGAGAACTTCTGTGCTAGAAACACCCTTATGGGGTAAGAGTTGTTTCAGTGGGGCTTTGGTGCTCACTGAGTCTGCCCCGAGTGAGTTCCATGTGAATCTGAGGAGTTGTATTTAGGATGGCCCACTCTGAGCACTGGGTATGCTAGCTCTTGTATCTCTAAGGAGGTGCTATTTTAGCCTTTGCCTGAGGCTACTCAGGCTTTTATATGCAAAAGCCTCTGCAGGCAGCTTGGGAGGGGCGGGGCCTTGGGCAGTCAGCTATGGCTGATTCTAAGCCCTCTGCTAAGGGACACCGGGTCTCTGTGTTCCACAGTAATTGCTGCAAGCAACGCCGAGAGAAACCCGTTTTGGATTTCCTCCTGGTGCCAGTCAGTCCCATTTCTCTGGGTATGCGTCTGGGTCCCCAGAAACTTGCCTGGAACTGGAGTTCAGAGCCACCGGGAGCTTGTGGCTCCCTCCGGATTGAAAAAAACTGTGTTCTCCGGTGCCAGCCCTCTCCCGGAGCCCCGTGCATGCGCCTCCGTACCTCCGTACTTTGCTTCTGCACCTCCTCTGAGTTTCAGTCTCTTTCTAGTTGTAGAATTTTCACTCAGCCAGCCTTTCTGTGGTTCTGGGTGGTGTCTGTTTTTTCTTTTTGTTGTGATTTTGAAATGGTTGTACATGGCCGCAATTCCAGTGTTTACCTATGCCGCCATCTTGGTTTCTCCTCCATTCTTTCACATTTTGATAAGCATGGAATGAAAGCTTAAAGATTACTGTTGACCCAGCCAGTGTGGTTCAGTGGTTGAGTATCATCCCATGAAACCACAGTTCATTTCCTTGTCAGGGCACATGCCCAGGTTGTGGGCTCGATCCCTAGTAGGGGGCATGCAGGAGGCAGCTGATCAATGATTCTCATCATTGATGTTTCTCTCTCCCTCTCCCTTCTCTCTCTGAAATAAATAAAAATATATTTAAAAAGAAGATTAGTGTTTCCTTGGTCAGTGTTGTTCACTAGTTAGAGTGTCAACCCACCCACTGAAGGAGCTCAGGTTTAATTCCTCGTTAAGAGCATATACCTGGGTGGCAGGTTCCATCCCTGGTCCTGATTGAGGCGCATGCAGAAGGCAGTCGATATGTCTCTCTCACATTGATGTTTCCCTCTCTTTCTCTTTCCTTCTCTCTACCTTCCACTCTCTCTGAAAAGCAATGGGGGAAAAAATGTATTCTCAGGAGAGGATTAACAACAACAAAAAAAGATTACTGTTTCTGCAATAATTGATTTACTTTATAGCTAATTTTAGGCCATTTCTAATTTTTATAAATAATACTTCAATTAACTTTTTGTGTGATCATTTTTCCTTTTAATTAATTTTAGGAATAGAATTCCTGTATCTATGTGTCTTATTATGGTTTGTGATTTCCTTTCCATAAAAGACATGTTGATTTATAATGTTATCAACAATGTATTTTCCTGGCTAGTTCCTCCAAAACTTTATCACCTATAAAGATGTCCAAAACTGCTGCAGAGCAGCACTTAGTGAGGTTGGAGTGGGAACAGTTAGCGATGGGAGAGGACAGCCATTTGTTCTGAGTTGTCATGATTCTCTGAACAGCTGGATTGAAAAGATTTTGAGGCCTTTTTCAGATTCAATAAAATAATGTGTTCTGAATAGATTGGTGATGTCCTCCATCAGAGAGGGTTAGGTAGCAGTGATATATCTGCGTAGGCTTTACTATTCTTTATCTTGGAAGGTGGCAATTCCTACCAGCAGCCTGTTGTAGGAGTTCAGGAGTGAGTCAGATAATGCTTAGAGTTTTTACATGGCCAAAAGCAGAGATTGTCATGTCTCAGAGTAAGTTGTTCTTAGAGAAGTGTTTTAATGAGCCCCAATAAATAATGTATATGGGAGGAATATCTTGAGAGATCCAGTTCCCAGTTAGTTGGGACTAATTGCTAGTCTTCAGAATGCATCTGACATCTACCTTACAGGGGATGCAATGAAACACTGGTTATCCCTGAGGCAGGATTTAGCAAACTTTATTCCTGATTTGTGGAATCAGACTTGGTTTTATTCTACCTCCCCAGGAGTTGGCAGTATGTCCTCCACATTATAGGCAACAACAACAACAAAACACCCAGCAGCTCTATCTTGAGAACACAGGATTCTACTGTGGAAGGTAAAACGGGAAAGCAGTAATAAAAGTATTCCTTGTGAATGCTAGAAAATGGACTTTTTCTATTGAAGCAATGTACCTTTGGCAGGGAGGTGATTTAACTTGGTCAGAACCTTAAGAAGTTTTGAGTGGGACTCAGAAAATTTGGTTATGACTCTATCAGCCAGCTGTGTGACCTTGAGGAAGTCACACAGCTTCCTCTTTTGCAAAACTAGGAGATTTGACAAGAGGGGCTACGACATTCTCATAGAATGGAAAAATGCATGCATAGACACATTTCCTTCCATTGCTGTAAGTCCACTACAAATACAGGGGCCTTTAGAGAATGGTGGGCAGCCGTGATCCTCCTCTCTCATCCTTTCTCTTTCTTCACTGACTCCTTTATTCACCCAGTAGGCTTTCTTCTCTTTTCCTGCTTTAAACCTGTATGTTTTCCTGTGTGCTAGTCATGACTCACAGGCAATGTTTTCCTCTTGTGTATGTGTCATGTCTGAATGAGGTTCCTTCAGGGAAAGGAAATCACGAAGCTGAGTGATTCATGAAAATTGCCCAGTCTCCTGGCTTCAGGCCGCCACAGCAATCCTTGAGCAGGGCCTTCCCCTCGTGGCCAGCAGGGGAACAGCAGGGGCCTGGGAGAAGGAGGTTCTGGAGGCCATTTCTTGAGCCCTCACAAAGCCACTGGCTAGAGATGATTGGAGGCTGTTTTTTTTGTAAGAATATTTTCTTTTTCTTTTTTTAAAATGTATTTCATTGATTTTTTACAGAGAGGAAGGGAGAGGAATAGAGAGTTAGAAACATCAATGAGAGAGAAACATTGATCAGCTGCCTCCTGCACACTTCCTACTGGGGATGTGCCCACAACCAAAGTTGGATTTATCTGCGTAGGATTTACTGTTCTTTATCTTGGGAGGTAGTAATTCCTACCAGCAGCCTGTTGTAGGAGTTCAGGAGTGAGTCAGATAATGCTTAGAGTTTTACTGGAATTGAACCTGAAAGAATATTTTCTGAAACAAACTAAAATGTTGCCTATTCGTTTGTCCTATTATTTTTTCCTATCAAATGTATAAGAAAAGAAGTTGTAAAAGGAAAAGAGACACTGAGTGTATTTGACTGAAGAGTTGATTGTTAAATCCAAATTTGAGCAGGTTTGCTGCTTGAACGATTCAGGAAAGCTGGTGTTTTAGCTGGAGTTGTCTGTAGAAGTTGAGTAAAGATGAATAAGGTGGCTTTTGAATTTTTCATCTTCAGGGGTGATTTGAGGATCACCTTTGCAGGAGCTGCTTGCCTGTTTTGGGGAGTTAGAGCCCGTTGTTTTGAGCAGAGCCCTTGGGTAGAGTGAATGGATAGACTCCAAAATGTGCTGCTTAGAGCAGAGTCCTGACTGTGTAGACATTTGTAGCCAAAGCCTGTAACCCAAGGCCAACCACAGAGGGTAAGTGCCATGCCGCTAACAGCGGGAGGACCGCTTGGGCCTGGGATGAACTAGGGGCATTTCAGGGGGATGTCTTTCTCATCTTGGAAGTTGAAAGGACACCAAAGAGAGCCAAAAAAGCAAAATGCTCGGGAGGTAAGGATTTGTCTCCTGACCTCTGGGTGGTGGGTTAGCCATAGGCAGAGCAGCCCTGCCCACCCCTGTGTGCAGGAACTTGCCTCTGTCAGGCGCTTTCCATGGATGTCGACCTCTGACCTCTGCACGTTGATATGCACACTGCAGATAAAAGGCTTTCGGTGCAGTTGTTTTATAGCTTAGAACCTGAGAAGGCCTCTCTCTCTGGGATCTGAGACCAGGAAGCTGGGGAGAGGCCAGGTTATCCCCCCCATTGGTCAGGGCTCACCTACAGTCCCTACAGTCGGCACGTGGAAGGGAGCACTAGATGATTGCTTGCTGGGCCCATGGACAATGGTTGCATAGAAGCATCCCGAGAAAGAGAATTCCTAAACTGTGGTCGAGAGGTCTGGAAAGGGACAAGACAGACCCTCGCATTAACCTGTCTTCCCCTTGTGGGAATGGCTTCAAAGGCTCAGAGAGGCCAGAGATGGATTACTTAGCATTTCTTGTGGAATAATAAATTTAGAAGCTGTGTACTGTAGGGGAGGGGTTGCACCCTATCAACATGGCGATGATAAAATAAAAATTAGTGTGGCCAGTGTTGGCAGTTTGCAGAAAACGGTTCACTTTGTAAGAGAGTGGGTTTTCCTTATCTTCAAGGTTAAGGCAGCACAGTTCTTCAGTTTCAAAGGAGGGCCAGGAGAGACTCATCCACAGGGGGTTTTAAAAGCAACTGAGATGAAAAGAACTGAGTTGTGGTTTGGGGGAGTACAGGGAACATTAGCTGGAATCCATAGTGAGAATGCAGTGCAGCTCCGAAATAGCAGCAGCATTGATTTGGAATCTGAGGAGCTGAAGTTTTAATTCTGTCGTCTCCTCTCTGAACTCTGCACATCGATCTGCTCACTGCAGATAAATGGCTCTTGGTGCAGTTGTTTTATTATGGCTCAGAACCCGAAGGCTGTTCTCGTTGGACGGGAGACCTCTGGAGAATGATTTTCTGATGAGTATCGCCAGCCACTGCCCCTCTTCCCTGAGGTTTGCTGGAATTGTCCCCTAAACGTAGGAGCAAGAAGGAGTAAAACTAATTCAGATTGCCAGTTGGTATTTCAAATCTTCTTTCAATTTGTGTCTAAAGAAAAACACATTTCTCTGAGTTTCAACATTTTCTCCTTCATAGTTACGCTTTTAAAGTTGTACCTTTAAACGAAGTACTGTATGACAATTATTTTTCTTTTTGGGTTAAATTTGTCTCATTTCCCTTTCACTTATAGATCTCAAAATGTGTTCATTATCCTTTCAGATAAGAACAGTTTGGTGAGGACTTCTGTGTTGATAGTATGTAGACCTCACATCTTTTGGCCTTGTCACCCCTCTCAGAAGAGGAGTTAATGGCAACTGCTTTGTTCTCCTTTCTGGACAACCTCTAACTTGGTTTTGTAACTCTTCCTTTGAAATTTCATTCCTACCATTGTGTTTTTAATTTCTGAGAGAGGAAGATCAGCCTTACTTTCTGAATGAGCATCCTGCTTTTTTGTTGTGTGCATAAAGATCTGGCATTTCTTAGTTGTTTCTTTTTAGAAGACTAAAATACCAAACACTCTGTTTGCACCGAGGCTTGTCAACTGGTGCACATGTGGCCTTTAGCTGGGGGACTCCAAGCATCAAGGTCTGCAGTGTTACCTCTTACCAGGATGGAGATCCTCGCCTCTGCTGTCTGGACTTGCACAGGGCAGGGAATAGCGTCAGGCGCTCCCCTGAGCTGCATCTGAAGTGCCCAAACCCAACTGCTGTGGCCCAGTGCAGGTTTCCTGAGAGTCACCCTCCTGTCAGAAGGGTCTGTTGTCTGGTATGTGGCTTGGAGCGCTTAGGGTATGTCTGTGAACCTTTCACTGATTGTGATTGCAACTTACTCCCTTGGTTCTTAATATAGTCAGGGTCCTGTGACGTCAAAGCTCTTAATATAGTCAGGGTCCTGTGACGTCAAGGCTCTTAATATAGTCAGGGTCCTGTGACGTCAATTGACTAGCTCCTCGTTAGAGTTCTTTCCTACAGGCACTCAAGGCTCCAGCGCTTCGTCATCAGTGACCATTCGGCTACGTGCTTTTCGTTGACTTCCCTTGTCTGGTGTTATCTCTTCTCCTATCTTTTGACCTTGTATATTGGTGTATTTTATTCCTTAAACCATTTTGCAAGGGTTTTGGAAGGGACTAGATAGAAATACATGTATTTGATTTCCAATGTGTAAGTAGACCTCTATCCTAATTAGCTTAGAAGAATTATTTCATAGAGAAAGAACTAGAATGAATTCAGATAATTAAGCAAAACTGGAGATTATTATGCAAACATCGATTCTAAAGAGAAAATGTCAGAAATACAGAAATTAGAGCCTTGGCAAGTAGCTCAGTTGGTTAGAGCATCATCCTGGTACACCAAGATTATGGGTTCAGCCTGTGGTCAGGACACATACAAGAGTCAACCAGCGAGTGCATAGATAAGTGCAATAGCAAACCGATGTCTTTTTCTCTCTCGCTCGCTCTCTCTCCCAATGAAAAAAAACCTTACAAAAAAGAAATACAGAAATTAAAATTCATAGATCTCACAGGGTGATACCTAGAAAATAGGTTTTCTGAACACCGAGGTTTTGAACAAAGTCAATTCTATCTCTACCAAAATAATGTGGTATTTATTTTGCCTGACTTCTCTAGACTGTTCTAAGATTTTCCAAATGTCTGGAAATATATGTATTGTGGACATGCCAGTTCTAGTTTCATTATTGTATATATGTAGGACATGTTTCTAAAACTTATTTTTACCATACTTATTTTCTATGAAAGCAATACAATTTCATTATAGAAATTACTGGTAAGAAATAGAAGAAAATATACCCCCCCCACCCCCACACTTAACCAGAAATGACCTCCGTCCTCTTGTTCTGTGTTTACACTAGGTTATAATCGGCACCGTTGGTATTCATGGTGTGTCCTCATTCTTTTCCAGGACACCGGGGTTGGGAAATCAAGCATTGTGTGTCGATTTGTCCAGGATCACTTTGACCACAACATCAGCCCGACCATTGGGTAAGTTTCTGTGTGTTCCTCCCTTTCACGTTTCTTCCATTCAGAGCTCTCAGAGAGGTCACGTTGTGCCTGAGCCTTTGAGCGGTTTCATCCCAGCCAGTGAGAATCAATCTCAGTGGGAAAGACTTTGACAGAAATTCAGTCGCTTTTAAGTTGTGTGTCTGGGCTTACATTCTTGTCAATGATATTTTTCCTAGCCAGCTATTGTCACGCTGCAGTCTAAGGTCATTTCCTTGATGTCAAAGAGTATTGTTCTGAAAATGATGCCAGCTTTCTTTCCGGGTGGAAGATGAGACACAGGACAAATCCCCAAAGGCTCTGTTGTAACTTGCCTGCCAGTAAACCTGGAAATGCTATGCACTCACATGGCAGAGGTGTCTGCCCAGTCTGTGGGAGAGGCTGATTTTCATGTTCTGGATTTATCGAGTATCCGCATTTCCATTCTAATGCTTGGGGTCGGAGGGGTGGGTTGTTCACTTCTGGGTCCCTGACCTTACATTTCCCCCTTTTTCTTTGGATTCTTTTGCCAGACCTGCTTTTGCTGTGTGTTTTGCAGGTGCTTGATTTTTTACTTTCTCAGTGCTTGGCTTCACTTACTTTTCTCTCTGAAGATAGCATGATCCTTACAGAGAGCAAAGTATCATTTTCTTCAGAAGAGAAACAATGCATATATATATATATTGGTAATTCTGTATGGTTGATGATGGGCGATTGTTTCTGTTGGTTGTTAGTGGCAGGGAATAAACAGGTGCTCAAGAGCAGTTGGTTGATAGGCCAGTGGCTGGAGTAGGGGAGATGAGAAAAACCAACACATTTTGCAGTTAAAAGTGGCTTAAAGAGACATGTTCACAATATATGTCAAGCCAACAAGTTAACTCTCCCAGTGTCATGGATGCTGGCAGAAGACACAGGACTCCTGGGTCAGAAGCAAGGAAAATAGCAGTTGCTAGAGTATTATTTTACATTGGTTCCCTGAGCTCCAGTTTTCCGTAGGGTGCTGTGAAGAGGGTCAAGTGACACTCCACATGGAGTAGCTTGTGTTATAAGAGAGGAACCCCCAAGTTAGGGAACCTGAATCTTACAATGGACAGTAAGCATGTCTGTGCTCTGTTCCAAAGGGATACCTTTATCTCTCCCTACCAAGGCTATTTGCTATATAGACATCCTTGAAAACACAGTCTGGGAAAAAGACAGTGCCTCTGCTTACAAGAGACCAATGGAGAATTGTTTTCCATCAGAGTCACTTCTGGAGATTGGAGATAGTTTTATAGAGGAAATTCTTTTTACTCTGCCCTTTGATGTACTTTTTTTCTCCTTAATTTGTCACTTTGTCTTTCTTGATAATAAAAGTAAGACCCATAAGAATAATTAACTCTGAAGTATGTTTCTAGAGGAGAAAGTTTCATTTTCTACTTTTTGAACTTAAAAATTTTAAAAGATAACAAATCTGAATTCCTTTTGTAATGATATTTTTTAAGTGAAAAGGCAATGCATGCTTCTACCACAAATATGGTAAATATATAAAAGTGTTAAGTGTAACTGTTATGTATAGTTATAAACATCATTATGCCTATACAGAAGTATGTCATTTTGGTCACAAGTTCTTGATCAACGCAAGTCAATGCCAACCCAGATTCACAGGAGGGGAAATAAACTCTACTTCATAGGGGGAGGGGCAGCATGAGGAAGCCTTGCCCCGTCCCAATGGACCATTGGTAGCCAATTAAATACTATTGACAGTGCTTTGTCTAGCAAATGCATTGTAGTTGTTCGGGTGTTCTTAAAAATTATGTGTTATATGAAGACTATCTGTACTTTCTGCTTAATTTTTCTGTAAGCCTAAAATTTGTCTATAAAACACTCTATTAACTAAAACATTATATATCTTTAAATTATAATGCATATTATGAAAAGTTTAGACCATACATAAATATCTAAAGACAAAAACAGTATCACACACTACCTAACGTGTTACAGCATGTATTCTTTATCCATGTAGGTCTTCCTTATTCTTTTTCATGAATACAGATTTCTTGGAAGATGGCATAAAAGAATACTTTAAATTTTATCTGTGCATTTTCTTAACAAAGTCAAGATTAAAGGCTAATTTTTCTGATTATAAAAGTTCATGTTCACCCTGGCTGGTATTGTTTAGTTGGTTGGAGTGTCGTCCCATAAACCAAAGGTTATGGATTCGATTCCTAGTCAGGGCACATATGTAGGTTGCAGGTTCAATTCCAGGTCAAGGTGTGTATGGGAGGTGACTGATCGATGTTTTCCTCTCACACCAATCTCTTTCTCTCTCACCCTTCCTCTCTCTAAAAATCAGTAAGTATGTCCTCAGGTAAGTATTAAAAATTTTTAAAAGATTTTATGTTCACTCTAAAAAGCTAAAAAACACATAACTTACAAAATAAAAATCATAATATAATCTAATAAAATAGTAGTATGCATATTAACAGTCCCTCCAGGATGCCCAAGCCACACCCACCAGCCAATCAGAACTTCTGTATGCAAATTAACCCAGCCAAGATGGCGGCCAGCAGCCACGGAGCTAGAGTAAACAGCAGGTTTCTGTTGCAACTGCCTGACTAGGCTGGCTGAGCCTCTGCTCACGGTAACAATGTTTCAATTATAGAAGCCATGGAGCTGAAAAAAACAGGAGGCTTCCTTACCTGCCTAGGCCTCAGCTTAAAGCAACTGTGTTTCAATTATAGAAGATAAATAAACCCCAGAAACCTGATTCCAGCCAGCCTCGCTGGGACATTGGGTCAATGGGAGCTGTGGGCAGCCTGAAAGCCTGAAAACGGCCCTCAGCCCCTTACCCAGGCTGGCCAGGTGCTCAAGTAAGGACTCGAACCCTTAAGGGACTGTGGGCAGCCTGAAAACGGCCCTCAGCTCCTCACCCAGGCTGCCCAGGTACCCCAGTAGGGACCCCAAACCTGAAGGGGCTGTGGGCAGCTTGAAAACGGCCCTCAGCCCGTCACCCAGGCCTGCCACACCCCAATGGGGTGAGGGTCCACACTGGGGGGCTTGGCCAGCCTACAAACAGCCATCAGCCTCTCACCCAGGCTGGCCAGGCACACCAGCAGGTGGACATCCCCTGAGGGGTCTCAGACTGTGAGAGGGCACAGGCTGGGCTGAGGGACCCCCTCAAGTGCACAAATTTTTGTGCACCAGGCCCCTAGTGTGTGTGTGTGTGTGTGTGTGTGTGTGTGTGTGTGTGTGTGTATATATCCTGTTTTCTACTTATTATGAACATGTTCCTATTATGTTACATAATCTTCAAAAACATGATGAAAATAGTTTTTTTTGATTATGTACTCATTATAGAAATTGAAAATGAAGAAAACCATGAGGAAAAATACAAAAATTACCCATGACCTATCTCCTAGAGTAACCACTGCAAGCATTGGCTATATTTTCTTCCGGTCTTTTTCTATATACTGTATGTATTAAAATTTTTTTTTCATTTCACATTATATTGTGAATTTTATGCCATTAAATGTTCTTTAAAAATAATGACTTTTTTTTAGTGGCTCTACTTTCTTTTAAGGCATTTAGGTTTAAAATATTTTTAAAAAATTATAATGTTACGATGTATATCCTTGGGCATAAATATTGCATGTACCCCTTTTTATTTCACTGGGTTATACTTATAGCAATGGAGTAATTTAATCCAAGAATAAGAACATATTTAAAGTTATTGATAGATAGTGCCAAATTGTTTTTCAGAAAGGTTGTCCTTATTTTTGTATATAGTTACCAGCTTTAGAAAATTTAGAAAATTTTTCTATATATAATTTTGAGTTGTTTTTTCCCCTATAGATTTCAAACTTAAACATTTCTTATACCTTTAAATTTCTTCATAAACACAATTTTAAATGATTGTAGTATTAAATTAGGTGCCATTTTGCTTTTTATCCACATAATTTCTCACTTTTTTCTGGCAACAAGATTAAGCTCAGCTCCTCCGTTTTCATCTGTTGTCTTTTCCTGGTATAGCTTATTTTCCCAATTTTAAAATTGCTCAAAATTTCTTATCTCTTCTGAGGTTTTTGAGAAAATGTTTCCAAACGAGTTTCAGAAAAATAAAGCCTGTAGGAACAAACAGATATTTGGAAGATAGCATAAATGGAATACTTTTTAAAAAATAGTGTGCTTATTTCTCAGCTGGTAGATTTGGTGGGCTGGCATTGTGGCTTATAGATGTGTTTGTTTAGCCTGGTTTAAAAAATGTAAGCTAGTGATGAGGAAGCTGAAGATGTTTATGTAATACACATATATTTCTGGCTTCCCACATAAATCAGTAGGCTTGGAGCACATGCTCTGGTGGCAGAAGCCATGCAGATGTGAGCCAGAGGCTCTCTACTCCCTGTGAGTGGACGGGCTCTCTCTGCTCCATGTTGTCCCCACTATTATTATTATTGCTACTACTAGGGGCCCGGTGCACAAAAATTTGTGCACTCGGGGGGTGGGGGTCCCTCAGCCCGGCCTGTGCCCTCTTGCAGTCTGGGACACCTCGGGGGGGATGTCCACCTGCTGGCATGCCTGGCCAGCCTGGGTGAGGGGCTGAGAGCCATTTTCAGGCTGCCCACAGCCCCTTCAGGGTTCGTGCACTGGGGGGTGGG
>PVJC01022812.1:0-20898 GCA_004026665.1 Murina feae
ATCAACGAGTGAATCTAAGAATCAAGTGAATAAAAAATCTGATGAACAGAATAAACTGGTGAATAGAATAGAATCAGAGGCATAGAAAGGGAGTGGACTGACAATTTTCGGGGGTTAAGGGTGTTGGGGATGCGTGAAGAGACTGGACAATAATTGTACACCTATGGATGAGGACAATGGGGGGGCAAGGACGGAGGTTGGGGTGGGAATTGGGAGGAGGGGAGCTATGGGGGAAAAAAGAGGAACAACTGTAATAATCTGAACAATAAAGATTAAAAAGAAAATGATTAAGAAAGTCCAGAAGTCCATGTAATCACCTGAAAATCTCCTTTACAGAGACTGACCTAGGAAACCAAAAAGTTAAAAGGTTACTTGGAACCAAAAGAAGACAAATTCAATGAATTGAATGTTTAACGGCCTCCTCCTAATAGATTGGTTCTGCAAGGCAGTGTTATTAGCCGCTGCCTGGACTCTTCAGAATATTCTCTTATTCTAAGAATAAGAAACTGATACTCAGATAATTAGTTTCTCTAAATTTCTACAGCTAGCTGGGATTTGAAAAGGTTTGTCTGATTCATAATATTTCTATTGTGCCACATTATCTTCCCAAAATAACCAATGATATGTGTGATCCAAAGACCAACTTTTCTTACTTTAGCACTTATTTTCCTTTTTTGCCATAAATAGTCCTCTAACAAAATCATCTTTTAAATATGGAGAGTTAAAGCTAAAAGAAAACAAGGGCAATAAATATTTAATGGAGGCCCACTATGTAAGCTCTGTACTAACAATTTTTCTATTCTTATCTATTTTTAAGTTTGTTTATTAAGTACATTGACTTGTCTTTATGTATTTTATATATTATTATTTATTACACATAAACAGTAGTTAGCAAACAGTGTGTAATAAAGGTTACAGGTTATTTTGTATTATTAAACCAGAAATGGAAATTTCCATTGCCATATTTCAGAAATTTGTTGGCATTTGTACTTCTGTAAAGTTAATTGCATAAAAACATATCCAAAAAGTCTAATGCATCTCCAGTGAGTAATGCCATAGTCGTTTCAGAAAATGAAAATGGAAGTAATAATACATTATATTCTGTTACCACCATGGCTCTAAAGCCAGATTTTAATGAGCCCAACTCTATCATCTGCCTGAGCATTTATAGACCTCAAGAGAGGAACTCAATGGCTTCAGGCTAGAAGCCACTGCAGAATGTGTCTCATTCCTGCAAGAATAGGGCTGGATATGGCTGCTCTGCGGGTAAGCTCATCAATTGTGCCACTTGCAGGGGGCACTGCCCAGGGCAGGAGTAGGGCTGGCCAAATTTGCCACTAGACATTAAGAGGTATATAAAATTCATCCACTTTTCCCCATTACATTGTGAAGAAATGGAAAAGAAAACAGTAGCCAACTACCTACTACACTGTCAGTATAGATAAGCAACTTTACAAACACTTAGAATATTTTTCTTGTGGAAATCCATCTATATACCTGGGAGGATGGGCAAAAGAAACCAAGAAGATTTATAAAAATTAATAATTAAAATGGTGCCAGAAATTCCACCTGCTTTCTCTCTCAACATGTTGAATGGGTGCCCAGGATGAGTAAAAGTAAGAGATATAAATCTGCTCTCTCAGTTTATCTCAGTTCCTCTGAGCTTCTCATAGTGTGAGAATCAGATGCACTAAAATAAATTCTGGTACTCAGACATAGAAGACAGTTTCCTTACAACATGGCCCCTAAATAGAAGCCAACTCTTTCATCTGGTGTTCAACTGAAGAACAAGTAACTTGTTCCAAAGCTGGAGGAAAAACTAGCTGAGCTGAATTCAGCTGCGAGACAGTGTGGTAGCGTCAAACTTGGCATCATTCTAAAGGAGTTTTGGTAGTAACTTTGACTATAGGCAGTTTTTTTGTTTTGTTTTGTTTTTTTTCTTAATGGCTTGAGACTCCAACCCCTATTAATGGTAAGATCAAATGCAACTATACCAGGTTCTAAGCCAGGGGTGGGGAACCTTTTTTCTGCCAAGAGCCATTTGGATACTTAGAACATCATTCACAGGCCATATAAAATTATTAACTTAAAAATTAGCCTGCTATATTTGGTCAAACATTTTGTGAACTCACCCCTAATGCTTTGGCAGGGCCAGGACAAATGATTTCCTGGGCCCTGTATGGCTTGCTGGCCCAACGTTCCCCATCCCTGGCAAGCCATAATTGCCAGGCTAGTCAAGTGATAGGAATCAGTAAGACATTAAGATGCTATAGGACAAAAGTCAGGTGAATATCAGCTATTCTAGTGTGTGCCTAGAACACCGTAACTCTGAGGCTCACTCACTCCAAAGACCAGGAGTTCTATGCAGTCAATAGAGAACAGAAGATAATTCCAAGAAAGGATTCAGATAAAATTCTTATTAAAAATAGGATTAAAGGTGTCACATATCTGTTATTAAACTTGGCAGTACTATATTTTAACTTGTGCTATAAAGTCAATGTCTCTTTCTTAGTATTTTAAATGTTCTTTAACTTAAAAAAGTTGTGTAGGAGCATAATCTAAAGAGTCTTTCGTTATTTCTGAACCCTTGGTACTGGGCTAAAGGGGCAAGAGAGCTGGTCTATAATTATATATTTTCTATCTATATCTCAAGATGTATAATTCATCACTTTGAGAACCTGTCTTTGTTCTGGGATGCATCTGTAGTATACATCCTCTTGGCCAAGCAGATGTAAGTCCAGTGATTGCTTGGGGTCTTTGGGATTGCTCCAGATAGTGGTGATTTAATACAAATGCAAGTATATTAAACCGGAATAGTAAGTATTTTGTTTCATAATGTAAAAGACATTCTTGTGGTAAAAAAAACAAAAAAACAAAACAGAAAGATATATCTTACTATATACCTAGTAGAATGGCAAAAAAAGAAAAACAAACAAAAAAAACCTAGTTATATCAAGTATTATCAGAGGAGTTTCTGCAACTCTCATACATCACTAGTAAGCATGTAAAATGTAGTATGGCCACTCTGTAAAGCAATTTGGTAGTTTCTAATAAAATTGAACATATACTTACCATATAACCCAGCAATTCCACTCATGGGTATTTGCCCAAAAGAAATTAAAACTTACATTCACACAAAACTTGTATGAGTTTTATAACAGCATCCTATATAATAAAGAGGTAATATGCAAATAGACTGTCACACTTTCACACAAGATGGCTGGCAGGGGAGGGCAGTTAAGGTTGACCAGGATGGCAAGGGAGGGCAGTTGAGGGAGACCAGGCTGTCAAGGGAGGGCAGTTGGAGGTGACTGGGTCTGTAGGGGAGGGAGGGCAGTTGGTGGTGACAGGTTGGCAGGTGAGGGAAGTTGGGGATGCCCAGGTCTTCAGGGGAAGGAGGGCAGTTGGGGGTGACCGAGCCAGCAATTAGGGGTAATTGAGCTGACAGGGGAATGGTTAGGGGGTGATCAGGCTGACAGGCCAAAGTAATTAAGGGCAATCAGGCAGGTAAGTGGTTGGGAACCACCAGTTCCAGTGAGAGGGATGTCTGACTGCCTGTGGGACCAGGCCTAAACCAATAGTCAGACATCCCCCAAGGGGTCCCAGATTGGAGAGGGTGCAGGCTGGGCTGAGGGCCACCCCCCCCCCACACACACACACACACACACACTGCACAAATTTTGTGCACTGGGCTTCTCGTTACTCAACATTACCCAAGAGTGGAAACAACCCAAAGTCCTTTTTCAGCTGGTGAACAGATAGACTGTGTACCTCCATGTGGTGGAATACTACTCAGCAATGAGAAGGAATGAACTATGCACCAGCAGAAATAAATATCACATGCGTTATTTAAAGTGCAAGAAAACAGACTCAAAATTTAATACTGTATAGTTCCAATTGTATGACATTCTGGAAAATGCAAAACTTTTGGGGCAGAAAACAAATCAGTAATTGACCAGGGTTAGACCTGGGGGAAGGGTGTGACTACAAAGAGGCAGCTCAGGGAAATTTTAGTATAATAGCATTCTCTGGATCTGACTGTGGTGCTGGCTATATGACTATGCATTTATTAGAACTTATATAACTGTACACCAAAAAAGTGAATTAAACATTTCATCATTAACAAACATGTACAGTTTCACAGAAAGATTTATTTAAAATCCGGTGTCTGGCAGATTCCCCTAGCTGGTCAGCTGTCTAAATTTAGGCTAAAAGGTTGAAGTGGTTATGAGATAAGGATGAGGAGACAAGAAATGTGGTAACAGGGCCCAAGGAAAGGCTCATCGGATGGGATTCTCTGTGACACAATCTAGGCATGAGTGCAAGTCATGAAAAATGGAAGCATTTCAGCACTCAAATATCAGCTGCAATTTATTTTTAAAAGTTTTTTCAAAACTGTGCATTGATTTTCATCTCTGGAATGCAGATGTGGAAAGAATTTTCTACTTAACAAATGTGCAAAGAGAGTTAGCAAAACAAAATGTGCTCAAATTGATTTTAATTGAACTTTGCATATTCCCTAGCATTCCATACAGTTGTTCCATATGAAAAGAATTTCTAATAGAAATATTTTATAAATATAATATATTCACAGAAATAGGCCAAATATTCAATTCTAAAAATATGTTCTCCTCCTGGGGAACAACTTGCATACCTAATAAGAGGTGACTATTAGGAAGTGAATTTCAGATGGGGACAGAATCCGGGAGACCAACACAGCTAGACTAATGTTGACTAATTAGGTGGTGCCCAGCTGGCATGGCTCAGTGGTTGAGCATCGACCTATGAACCAGGAGGTCACGGTTTGTTTCTCAACCAGGGCACATGCCCGGATTGCAGACTTGATCCCCAGTGTGGGGCATGCAGGAGGCAGCCAATGATTCTCTCTCATCATTGATGTTTCTATCTCTCTCCCTCTCCCTTCCTCTCTGAAATCAATAAAAATATATTTAAAAGAAGTAATCATTTAAGGTGGGCAAAGAACTAGAAGCATGAAAGGCAACTTAGAGATCATCTAAGAATCCCTCTCACTTTACAGATGAGAAAAACTGGGACCCAGAGATATGAGGTGACTTGCAGAAGCCACAGAATTAAGAAATTGTTTAATCTAGATTTCTGCCTCAAAGTACAGTGTCTGTTTTGTTGGTGTGTTTTTCCCCATAAAATGTATGATGTGCTGTTCTTTCTTATGCTGGAGATATAAATCTAAATGTACAATTTAAACACTCTATGATACAGTGGGGGGAAATATATATATTTGGAAATTAAATTGGCAAGATGCAATCCTTTCTAAATAGTATGTTGTTGCTGATAACTATAATTTTGTAATTTTCAGAACTCAGCCAAATTCCTTTTTAATGCATTATTAGTGCTCAGACAAGCTGATTCTGTCTCTCCCACCTCCTGTGTCTGGAAAGTTGTATCAGCACCAAAAACAGACCGAAGGCATGGGCTCTATGTCACATTAGCATACAGAAACATATAGCAGGCTCTTCTGTTGAGTCACTTTTGGTTTGCTCCTAAGAAGGTTTGCCTCTGACCTCAACCTTTTCAATTAATTGTATAACCAAATCTCAATTCTTGATATACATTTATTATATTACCAAAACAGATGTGTGTTCTTCCTGGAAAGAGGACAAAGTCCCAGTAAATAGGATAAAGGGTTACAGCCAGAGATAGCCTTGTCCTGTGGATGCTGACCTTCTGCCTTCAACCTGTGGTTCTTGAGCAACTGTTGAGTGATTACTGAAGATGAGAGAGTCAGACAGAGACCCAGTTCAACTAAAAAGTAATAATGGATTTTTTTCAGTTGGTTGAATACTGAAAACTGCAGTTATTAGTTACAGGACATTGTACAGAAAGATTTGCAATATATAATTTTGGTTCATTGACCAAATGAATGAATTACTGACTATTTTGTTGCTGTTGTTCATGGGTGGGTGGGTATATATATATATATTTCAGGAGAGAGAGAGAGAGAGAGAAACATCAATGATGAGAGGGAATCATTGATCAGTTGCCTCCTGCACATCACTTACTGGGGATCAAGTCCACAACCCAGGCATGTGCCCTGACCAGGAATCGAACCGTTATCTCATGGTTCATTAGTCGTTGCTCAACCACTGAGTCATGCTGGCCTGGGCTGTTCTTGCAGATTTGCAGGGACCAAGGAGCATGTACGGGCTTTTATACATGCTCTAGTCCCTGTAAATGTGCAAGAACAGAGTATCATGCAAGGACCAGTCACATGATAGCAAATTAACAGCATATCTTTCCAGAATTATCCATTAACCATCCCTTGAGTAAGCACAGGAAAGTCCAATCTGTTAGGTACTTAAATAAAATCAACATCAGAAAAAAATGTCACTTTTTTTTGTTCCTTCTTTACTCCTAGCTCCACATAAACATGTTGCAAATTACTGCTGAAACTTCAACATATAAGCAATAAATAAACATGATGAATGATGTTGTTTTATGAAATTAATCATCAATGATAGATTTAGTGGTAGAAGAGGGGAAGCAAAGCTCAAGTTCTGAGATGTTCTTATACTTTGTTTAATTTATATTGTCTGTCTCCTCACAGTAGAATTTAACTTCACAGGAACAGCTTCCTTCTCTTGTTCATTACCATATCTCTGGGGTCTAACAATAATTGACCTTTATTTGTATAGAAGGGATGAACGGATCAATTAATAAAACAGAAATCTTGGATCAAGAGAGACTTCAGGTGTTTATTAAATATCCATCAAAAGATAATAAATTTAAAATATTTTTTGAAAAGGTTAACGAATATACAAATGAAAAATATTTTAATTATTGTCATTTCAGATTGAGCATATTCACTTTGGGACACATTGTCTGCACTCCATTTGCTTTAAGGCACCAGTGATACTCATCTGGGCCAATAATTTTAATGCTCATTATATCACTTCAAGTATTAGTAATTCTAAATATGAAATCTCACGACAGTTTGACAGAAGGCCACATATAAATGTGTCTGAATTATACATTCAAACAAACCTGAATGAATATCAAAGGCAAAGCTCTTTTCTCAGAGGGCAAGAAGAAGATTCATACCAGTTTATCATTTAATACTTTGGCAAAGGCTTTTGCTCAAAGACTCTCTCACTGTTCCTTTCAGTATTCCGTCAAACAACTGTCGGAAGAGGATGCTGTGATTTGGGTAATAATTTTCTCAAACACATTTACATCTCTAATTTCTTTTTGAACCAAATCAATCAACATGCCATTTGGGATGCACCTGGAGGCAACTTGTTTGAGTTGGTGGTAGTTTTTATTTATATTTTTATTTATTTGTTTGTTTGTTTGTTTGTTTATTCTGAAAAGTGAGAACTACTGAGCATCCATCAGCACTTGAACTGCCTGTAAATATCTCCCAAAGCCCTAAGAGGGAGAACAAAGGAAACAGCCATTTTCATTCAGTACTTTGTGATTTCTGCATTTCACAGGCTGGGGAATAGAATAGAGAATGCATTCAACACTTTTTGAGGTCATCATTCTCTGACATAAAGAGGAGTAGGCTGTTTTTCACATTCTAAAAATTTTCCTTTCACTGGGCTGCAAAGTCACCTGACAGCCATGTTTGCACATGAATAGTGTTTGCACACTATCATTTAGGAGTTTCTCTTGATTTTTTACTCAACTGGCAAGTGAAAAGTGAGGTAAATATCACTCTCCTTAGTGACTTATTAAATGTTTAGCTCTCAAATCCTCCATTTCAATGCATTATCTTTCTCACACCCAGTATTCCTAGAACTTCCACCTGGCATTCATAGCAAGAGCCCTGTCAGAGAGGGAAAAAAAAATGTCCTCCTCATTTCTAAGTTCTGACTCATCTAATAATTATATTGACACAAGACAGATTAGCAGGAAAAAATAACCAAATTTAATTACGTATATACATATGGTGGATCTATAAGAATATGGAGCACAGGGCAAGGTGGGCAGGTAAACTTTATGTGCCATCTTGAGCTAAGAAGTTGATAGTGGTTTGGGACCACAGAGGGATTAAGGAAGGTAATGTACATGGAAATGAAGAAGCAAGTGTTTAGTAAACAAATAATTGCTTGGCCATGCAGTTACTACAGGACAGAGAGTGGACTCTGACCTCTAGACCCTGCTGAGTCTTCCCTGCCACATCTAGTACATATACTATCATTATCCATGCTGGTAGTTCCCTTCCTGAAACAGGCCCACTATCTAAATTTCCTTTACGCAGTAAGGGAGATTGTCATAGGTTCTTCCTTATTCTTTTTGTTTCTTAAAAATAAAATAATCCTCATGCCAGAGAGACCCATTAGGGGTTGACAAATTTTTCTGTCCAACAGCCTGTATCCAAAGATTTTAATTGAAAGTCAGTCTGGACATACAAGGAGTCATTAGTTCTTTAAGGAGAAGGAGAGGTTAAGGGGTTGGGGTAGGTGAAAATGGAAATAAAAACAATGCCCACGCTGCTGTGTTCATACAATCAACTCCTCATCACTGATTATTTCATTCAAAAGTTTCTGCAATTATTCTCACCTTTCCATCTCCATTTCCATCTCCCACAGCTCACACACATGAATTCTAAAGTCCAGCCAACCAAGAATAATTTTGCTTCCATGACTATACTCTGCACTTATCTCTCCCCTGGGCTCTTCTTCACACTTGTCCCTCCTGCTGGAACAAACTCAGTCTATCTCAGCCTCCTCCAATCCTACTCATTCTTTTTTTAAAAATATATATTTTATTGATTTTTTACAGAGAGGAAGGGAGAGGAATAGAGTTAGAATCATCGATGAGAAAGAAACATCGATCAGCTGCCTCTTGTACATCCTCTATTGGGGATGTGCCTGCAACCAAGGTACATGCCCTTGACTGGAATCTAACCTGGGACCCTTCAGTCCCCAGGCCAACACTTATCCACTGAGCCAACCAGGCTAGGGCCCTACTCATTCTTCAAGAGCCTTTTCAAATCTACCATTAACCCTTTATTTATGACTCCCCATCTAAACAGAAAAAAGATTGAAATTGAATTATTTTTATAGCTATGTGAGGAAATACTTCATTAAATCATTTTAGATGAAAAATGATGCCCTGGAGGCATAATCCCAAGAAGCAAAATGACGGTTATCTGTTATTTCTAAAGAAAGGGAAGGTCTCTAGCCATTGGTGGGATAGAAATGCTGGTGACCAAATAATCTAAAGACATTTTAAGAATGGAAAGACCAAATTCAGATTAAAGTTGTTTACATGATGTGAGGGTTGGTTTTAGGTGTCAACTTGACTAAGGTATAGTTATCCTAGTTACTTAAGCAAACACTCATCTAGGTCTTGTTGTGAAAGTATTTTGTAACTGTGGATAACATCTACAATAAATTGACTTTATTTTTTTTATCCTCACCAAGGATATTTCCTCCATTGATTTTTAGAGAGAGTAGAAGGGAGAGGGAGAGACAGAGAGAAACACCAATGTTAGAGAAACACGTCAATTTATTGCCTCACACATGCCCCCAACCAGGGCTGGAAGCCTGCAACTGAGGTGTGTGCCCTTGATCGGATTTGAACCTGGAAACTTTCAGTCCACAGGCTGACACCCTAACTAACCTCTGAGCAAAACAGCTAGGGCTACAAGACTTTAAATAAAGGAGATTACCTTCAATAACATGGGTGAGCTTCCTCTAATCAATTGAAAGCCTTAAAAGCAAGAACTGAGGTTTCTCACAGAAGAAATTCTGCAAGATCGCAGCATTAACTCCTGCCTGAGTTCCCAGCCTGTACTGTGTGTTTGTATTATGAATGAAAAAGGGGCTCTGCAATAAATCTGACAAGTCCAGTGACCCAGAGTAAATTCACAGGGTGACCTGGTCATAAATTCCTAACTGAGCAGGTCATAGTGGGTAGTCATGCCCCAGGCCTATAACTTCTATAGTCAAACTTTGTCCATTATTCTTGTACATCAAGGTTAACACCATTGAAATGCCAGAGTAATCCTCTTTCAAATCCCTCAAAGGGTAACCACCCCAAAGGGAACAAATAATCTTGTTAACAATCCTCTAATCCAATCATAGAAATTCCCCTACCTTGCTTTCTCCCACCTAGTAATCTTCTTATGTTCCTTCCTTAATTCCAAATGTATAAAAGGAACTGCAAAACTGTCATTCTCTGGAGCATTTGAGATCTTGCTTCCCAGCATGTCGTTAGTTTGCCTCAAATAAATTCAAATAAACTCATATAAATTCTCTAAAGAGTTGGACATTCTTGTTGACAATATAGATGTATATATAGGTAATCTATATATATATAAGCCTAAGCAACTGTTGGACCATTCAACCGTTCACCTGGTAGCTATGATGTGCACTGACAGTCAGGAGGTACACTCTCCAACCAATAGAGGAGGGAGCCCGATTCCTTGGGGAATCGGTGGTAGGTTAGGTTGCTGCTGGGTCACTGTCAGCCCCAAATCTGCTTCATCTGCACCCTGGACCCAGAGAGGAGGGAGCCTGATTCCAGAGCGCATCATCCAAGAACTGCCCTCTCGCAATCTGGGACCCCTCAGGAGATGTTGGAGAACCAGTTTTGACCCAATCCCTGCAGGCCAGGCCGAGGGACCCTCATGCACTGGGCCTCTAGTATATTTATACATGTATGTGTTGCATATATATACATAAACAAACACATATACAATTGATCCTCATTATTTGTAGATTCTATATTTGCAATTTGCCTACTTGCTAAAATTTATTAGTAACTCCAAAACCAATACATGCACAGGGTAGCAAAAAAGTTGAATCTCCCAATGCAGATGTTCCCATCTCAGGTCAAACAAGCAAATCTCAACCTTCCTGTTTCAGCTCTCATATTGTAAACACATATCCTTTTTGTGGTTTATTTAGTGTCACATATTTTGTATTTTTATGCTGTTTTGCTGTTTTAAAATGACAGCCCCACCCAGCATAGTGCTAAATGCTGCCTAATGTTTCTAGTACAAGAGGTTGTGACATGCCTTAGAAAACATATATGTGTTAGATAAGCTTTGTTTAGGCGTGAGTTATAGAATTGTTGGGCATGAGTTCAATGTCAATGAATCGAATACACACACACACAGTGTCTTTAAATAGAAACACACATAAAACAAGGTTATACATTAATCAGATAATGAAAACATTATGACTAATGACCACAGGAACCCAACTCTGTAATTCCCCTAGGAGCAGTGGTTCAGTATTTTCTAATTTAAGTTTTTGCAACACTTAATTGCAGGAACTTAATAGAACATAACTACTGTGAATTGTGAATAACAAGGATTGACATACATATATCTATATCTGTGTCCTCTTGGTTCTGTTTCTCTGAAGAGCCTTTACTGATATACATGACTATCATCTTATAAATTCCCTCTGCGCTTCCAGGAAACTGGTAGGAAGTGGAGGAAGCAAGAAAGAGAATGGGGAGCCAGACACAGAAGCAAGTTCAGATAATACCCCATCTCTCTGTCACTGGCTTTTGTCTTCCTGGATGAACATAAATGTCCAGGCATTTTCAGTTCTGACTTGGTCCTAGCAATGAATTCCAGTGGCCCAAGCCCACTACAGTAAGGTAGCCTCAAGCTGGGAGGATAGAAGAGTAAGTCACTTACACTAGTAGATACCAAGATGGCATCAAGAAGAAGAAAAACCCCCCTTTATCTTTGTAAATTAGGACCTAGCCTTGTGTATAGTAATGTCATATAAATGTTGAACAAATAAGTAATCCAATCCACTTCATTTTATTAACATTCACATGTTCAAACAGAGCAGAAAATCAACCATTCTCAGGAGTATTTTTGATGCTTCTCTAGAGCACAGCTATTGAAAAATATTGTGAAAGGGAAAAGTTTTGAAAATGTCTTCATGATAGATAATTTATTTTATAGAACTATATGATAAAATTAAACCAGTCTTTTTCCAGAAAATTTTCAGAGCTCACCCTAGCAGTAAGTCAGAGAAGAAGCCATATATGATCGAAACAACTTTGAAAAATGCAAATGTACACAGTATACCAGGAAACTCTTTCAGTCGCCCTTTCTCTTTCTCCCTCCGCTCTTTTTGCTCACATGCACAGTGATTTCATGCATGCATGAACAAATACACACACAAACAACAGTTTACTCTCCATAAGACAACTCTATGCTCACTATAAAATTAAAATACAAATCATGAAATAAAAATCAGAATTTGTATGTAAATGTGAGAAAAGATATCGGCAAGGACAGTGGTTAGAATTCTATTTGCCTTTTAGAAGAGTCATACCAACACTATGTAACTTCTAGAGCATAGAAGTCTTAATGATTTCTTAAAATTCTATGAATACATTTTTTTTAGCAAGTGATAAGGAATGGATTATTCCATAAGGCAATTGAGGAATTGCTCAACTGTTTGGGTAGGTCCCTGTAGAATCAGGTCCCAATTCCTTAGCATAGCATTCTATAAGGTCTTTCACCACTGGTTCCCAACCTGTCTCTCCAGCCATGTTTCCTGCTTCTTCCCCCTCAACAGAATTTACAATAGGGCCACCCAAATTATTCATGCTTCCTCCAATGAAATGGGCCACGCTCTGGCATGCCTGGGTATCTTTCGACTTTCTGTTTCTTCATCTAGGCACATCTTATTCTCTATGGCAAACTCTTATTCATCCTTAAGCAGTCAACTCAAACTGTGAAGCAACCCCTGATCCTCTTGCTCCAAGGCAGGTAAGTCAAGCCTGCTCTGCCCTCAGAGTTCCTTGCATATCCCATCTGGTGAAACTTTTATCATATTGTATTATAATTGGGTGGTGTGTGAGCTCCTTAAGGATAAGTACTGTATTTTATTTATCTTTGTGCCCCATATGTTCTAGCATATAGCAAGTTTTCAATAAATTAATCCTGGATAACCTATTTTAGGATCAGCAATGTAGACAGTAGGCAGATTACTCATTATCTGAAGAATTAAAAAGAGCATTACAGAGCAAACAACAAATCATAAATCATCTCTCTCAAAAGAAAATAAACATTAGTGGGTAAAACCCCCCAAAAGCAGATAATAATATGTTAAAATGTTATTTAGGTCCATAAATATGTCAAAGGATTTGTCAAAGTGGGAATCTGGAATGAAAGCTTAACCCCAGACTTGGGTAAGAAATTACTTCTTAGAACTGAACAGATGCTAGAGAGCAGAGCCCTTGTTCAAGACCAGGAAGAACTATAACCTGACCTAAGTCCTATCTGGGGAGGAGTCTAGTCAGATGGTCAATGCCAAGGAGTTTCAAGTTGAGATACAGGGTGTGTGTTCCACTAAACAGGCGGAGCCTGGAGATGGGTACTCTGACTGGGTAGTACTCAGAGGCCTAGCCAAGTAGGTAGCTAATAAGCATCAGGAAGTTCCAGAAACAAGAAATAGGTTCCAGACATGAGGCTAGAGTTCAAAAGTTGGGCTCCAGACCCTTGCAAAGGCTGACAATGCAGTCTAAATGAGGGAGGAGTACCAAGCAGGCTCTCAAAGCAGAAGTTCAGGCAAAAAGTAAGAAAAATGGTATACAGCCCTAGCCAGTTTGGATTTATGGATAGAGCATCAGCCTGCAGACCAAAGGATCCTGGGTTTAATTCTAGTCAAGGGCACGTACCTTGTTTTCAGGCTCCTCCCCTCCCCAGGCCTTGAACAGAGCTTGTGCAGTAGGCAACCAATCGATGTGCTTCTCTCAGATCAATATTTCTCTCTGTCTTTCCCTCTCTTCCATTCCCTCTAAAAATCTATGGAAAAAATATCCTTGGGTGAGGATTACAAAGCAAACAAAATGAAAAAATATATACAGAGTCTGTAATTAGGATACATGAAAGAAGATCTATCAAAGCATGGGCCTAAATATGATTGTCAAATCATAGCAGTAGTGCCATGGAAATGGCAGCAGGATTAATAAGATGCTTAATCGTTAGAACTCTTCACCAAGGGTTTCTAGAGTTCACTCAACCAAGAACAGGATTGTCCTAGCCAGAGATGGGCTAACTGTGCCTTGTTTAGGGGAGAGATTGGAGGCAGGGAGCCAGATGGTCAGGATAAGTCTCTTTAAAATGTGGTAAGGAGACTCGCAGAGAAGGCTGGTTCCTCTCCAACATGCTAATGAATATTTGAAATATGCAAATGTCAGCAAAGATGATATGTGACTCATGATGGTGACAGAAAGAAGGAAGAGGAGAGTCCAACCTACCTGATGAAATCAAGGGCTTGAAAAGCAAGAAGGCTTTGAGTTGTCGGGAAGTGGAATGAAAAAAAAAAGTGCTTCAAAAAAAAGATTAGTTGATTCATAGTTAAGCAGTATTGAAATAATACATTAAAGACTCTAGAACAACGGTTCTCAACCTGTGGGTTGCGACCCCTTTGGGGATCAAATGACCCTTTCACAGGGATCGCCTAAATACATCCTGCATATCAGATATTTACATTACGATTCATAACAGTAGCAAAATTACAGTTATGAAATAGCAATGAAAGTAATTTTATGGTTAAGGGTCACCACAACATGAGGAACTGTATTAAAGGATCACGGCATTAGGAAGATTGAGAACCACTGCTCTAGAAGATAGTAAAAAGAAGGGGAGATGAAAAAAGTCAAGGACAGAACGTGTAGAAAAGAACCCAAGATAAGATAGCACAATATATATATCCTGTATAATAAAAGCCTAATATGCTAAGTGTCTGGTCATCCATTCAAACAACCAAAGCATAATATTCTAATGATATGCTAAGGATGCTCAACTGCTTGCTATGATATGCACTGACCACCAGGGGGCAGACAGTTGACCAGTTGACTTGTTGCTATAACAAACACTGACCACCAAGGGGCAGACACTCCAACTAGTAGGTTAGCTTGCTGCTGGTGTCTGGCCCATTGGGACTGAGCAAGACGGGCTGGACATGCCCTGAAGTCCTCCCTCAGTCCCTCCTCGGCAGGCCAACCTCCTGCATCCCTCCCGGCCCTGATTGTGCACCAGTGGGGTCCCTCAGCCTGACCTGTGCCCTCTGGCAGTCTGGGAGCCCTCAGGGGATAGCCCACACTACCACTGAGCTCGCCAGCCATGAGCCTCTGTGGGAGCATACTGACTACTGGGGGCAGCTCCTGCATGGAGCATCTGCCCCCTAGTGGTCAGGACACATCATAGTGACTGGTTGTTCCACTGTTAGGTTGATTTGCATATTAGCCTTTCATTATATAAGATGTAAATATCACCTACTGTCCCAGTAGATAATTTGATCCTATATAAAGTATTTTAAGTAAAATTATACAAACATAATCAATTTTCCTCAAGAAAGTATTTTCTGGAACTTATTCCATTAAGCCAATTTGATTCTTTGAACAATTTTCTATACAGTGCAGTTCATTTGTATTTTTAATGTAACTGAAATTACTTTTTATTGCAATCAGTCTCTTTTTAAAAAATCCTCACCCAAGGATATTTTTTCCCTTGATTTTTAGAGAGAGTGGAAGGAAGAGGGAGAGACAGAGAAAAATACCAATGTGGGAGAGACACACAGATTGATTGCCTCCTGCATACCCCCGACCAGGGCCAGGAGCCTGAAACCCATGTATGTGCCCGTGACCAGAATCCAACCCAGGACCCTTCAGTCCACAGGCTGACACTCTACTCAAAAAAACCAGCTGGAATGAGATTGATTCTTTCCAACTTAAATATTACTCTGAAGCTATGATTATTCTATGAAATTTTGGGGGAACATTGTATTTTCCAAGTGATAGCTTCAATTATTGGGTTATTCTTTCCAGTAGCTCTTTTAGCAAACTCAGTTTTCCCAGGTCAAATTTGATATATATAAATTTTGTAAAAAATACAATTGATCCCGGTATCAGATTTTAGGAATTCATAAATCTTATGTGTAGTTTTAGCTTTTTAAATTTTATTTTATGAGGAATAACTCTAGGCTTGTCTAATCTTTCCCAATATGCTTCTTCCATCAATTTTATATCTTTAACAAATTTTATAATGTGAAGTTTTCATCATTACAAGTTTATTTTAAGATTTTTAGTAAAAATATTTATTATAATATTTACAGAATAGAGTATTATGGAGACACTGACAAAAAGAATAAATAAATCCCTATGAACTGCTATTATTGTTAAAAAGCAAAAGTATATTTATACTGTGCTATCTTTTACATAAGAATAAAGGAAAATAATGTATATAAATAAATTTACATATAAATATGCTAATTTTTAAAAAAGAAACACAGGAAAAATAAGCCAGAAGTAATTATAAAGTTTTTCTATATATGTGGATATAAGTGAGTAAATGGGAATGAGACACCTCTAAGTATACATTTTTTAAAATACTTTTCTGTTTTTGGACTATATACATGTGTTGCCTACTCAAAAACTAAAGTGAAAAGAGAATGAAAAACTAACCTCCCCAAATGAATCCAAACAGAAACAAATAATTCTAACAATCACTCAGAAAGTTCTCACTAATTTGTATTTAACTCTAAGCTTATTTATTAGAATATTGGGAGTAATGATGGATAGACAGTTCAGCTCAGTAAATTTTTAAAAAGAAAAAAAAATCTATGTTCTCAAAATGAGGAGAAAGACTCTTTAAGATTTCCCTAAAACAAAATGGCAGAGTGGCTAGGTCCATGGGACATTTGCCTGGTACCCAAAAAAAGAATCACAGAAGGTCGAAGGATAATCAACTTTGATCTTAGAGCCAGCAAAAGCTATAGCAACAAAAAGGAGCAAGATTATGAAACTTCATAATAAAGGCAAAAATTAAAATTATTTTCATTTCTTAAAAAAGAATGACAACACAACTAACCTCAGTAACAAAGGTCTCCTGAGATTTCAGGGGAAAAGGAATCACAATGGCTGGAAGGAACTTTCTGAGACTTTGTGTCTAGTCCAGGCTGTATAATTTTCATATGATATTTTTTTTTAAGTGAACTTGCCCTAGCTGGTTTAGCTCAGTGGATAGAGCATCGGCTGAAGGGTCCTGGGTTTGATTTCGGTCAGGGGCACATGCCCAGGTTGCGGGCTTGATACCAGTAGGGGATGTGCAGGAGGCAGCCAATCAATGATTCACACTCATCATTGATGTTTTTATCTCTCCCCCCTCTCTCCCTTCCTCTCTAAAATCAATAAAAATATGCGCTGGAAGGTATTCCAGTAGGGCATAATAAATACAAGAAGACTTCAAAAGGTTGATGGGCTTCTATATTCAGCAGGGCTGAATCATATTACCTGCTGCTGGAATGACTGAAAGCATTTCCCTAAACCTAAAGATTTGCATATGTTTCTGCCTGTTGCCTGACTGCCAGGGCAGTTCCCCCAAGCCGACAATGCCAATGTATACCAAACCTTAATCTTTGATGTGTATATCTGCTTTGCATTAGGGCAATTTGTGTTAATCAAAAGCTAGGGGTCCAGAGATTCAGAGAACTTTGTTATTGAAGCTGGCTCCCCAAAAATGCCTTCCAAATTTATATTTCATGTCTAGTCTCTTTATTAATTTACTCGCAACCCTTCTCCAGATTCCTGAACCCGATGCTGAGAAAGACCCTGGAAAATATGTTTGTTTGTTTGTTTGCTTGCTTTTAAAAAAATGAACTTGATGTAATAAAGTGGGGAGGGAAATCACAATGAAGGAACAAGCAGGACTGTTCATCTCTGGACGGTCTATCTCTAAGAGAGAAATCCCTCATTGCCACCAGGTGGTATCTGTGAAAGGTTAACCCTAATGAACTACAACTGGTCTTTGGGTTAAATGCGTAATGAGGTGAGAGTTCAGTAACAGGAAAAGCAGATTTTTGTTTTCAAGAAGATCTCAAAATTTTGTTCATTAGGTTTTAAGAATTCTCTATACAGACCCATTTTTATACATTAGCCTTTGTCTTAGCCTCATCTCTAAATGTGAAGTTTAGTGTAAACTTTGGTGTTCTAGGCATTTATTGTAGGACTTTTTACCACTACCAACATTTTCATGCAATGACCCTCTCTTGAACTTCACAAGTATTGATTTTAAATTTATTCCATAATAAAGCGCCTAAATGTAAAGGCTCAGCTACAATGTTATTTCAACTTTAATAGGACAATTGTGTGGATGGTACCTAACTTGCACTAAAACATTGCTGCTTTCTTCTAGTTTCAAACCACAAAATATCTACATGCTCTTGACCCTTTCTAATGGTCTCAATCCATTGTGGTCATTTCTTCCTACAGCCTGTTTTATTCACAATACTGGTGATTGGCTGCCTAGCAGGCAAAATTATGTTCATGCTCTAAAAGCTAATTTGGAATCTCAGATAGGGCCTGTATATACCAAATTGCCAGAGTAAAAAGATTACTAGATAGCCTAAAATGTTTCAGTGTCTTCAATTAGTCTGCAGAGCATATTTCAATGTACAGCAATATATATAGATATAGAGATAGATAGAGATAGATAGATAGATAGATAGATAGATGATAGATAAATAGATAGATAGACAGGTAGATATCTGGATGCTCAATTTTGTTAACGTAGAATTTTTATGTGAGTCTGTATTTTAAGTAGGGTTGAATAAAACAGTGAACAAGGAGTAAGGCTTATGATTTTTGTGTACCACTGATACCATTGTAATTAGCTAGTTTTTAATAATAGGAAAGAAGCAAAGGGGGAAGCCAGACATTATAAGCTTGTCATTTGGACAGCTTCATCAGGAAGCTGTAATTTCACTTTCTCCAGGGAACACCAGCAAAACTCTGAGGGAAGTGATCCAACCAAGGGAAGATAGATGCATGACCAGTAAAGTCGGGGTGACATAGAGAAGGTGCTTGTCTGTCAGTCACACCTGGGAACAAAGATCATTGGCCAGAATGGACATGGCCACTGCTAGTGCACAGAAACTTAGGAACACGTAATCTCCTACACAAACAAGTCCCCTTTCTTGCTGTGCTTGTGCTCTTATTCTTGGTTCAATGCATTTGTCCATGTTTTCTGAACAGCTATGTGGACCTGCAGACCCCACAGGCAATGGACTGGTGGACTGCAGTGGAGAAACACAAATCAAATTAGCCTGATGCTGTATTGGACTGTGCAGACATGAAAAGGAAATTCTGGACGCTGGCTCTGATTTTAGCCCTGCAAAAGGCAAAACGGGACTTCTTCCTTGGCAGGACTGAGAGAAATCAAACCTTGAAAACTCAGGGGTTCGATTCCACAGAAACAAAAACCACTCATTCTCCTGTGTAAGTCTCAGAAAATTATTTTTCTTGGGATATTGCAAGAATTCCACTCCCACTAGAAACCGAGGAAGAAGAGGACTCTCTCCCCTGCTTAACACCATTATCCTATATTCCAGGAAATATTCAAAAGTGGTCTCCTTAAATTTTCTCACTTAATCCTCTCATTTAATCCTATGAGGAAAGAATTATTCACTTCCTTTTACAGATGAATACACTGAGCAGAAAGAGTAACTTGCCAGAGTCATATAAGCAGCAAGGAGTGGAGGTGAAATTCAAACTAACATCTAATTCCAGGACCCACATTCTTAATTTATTTTGAAACTGCTTCTGAGAAGTTTTCTCATGACTGAGAAACTGTGACACAGGAGAGGATGTCTGTGAACATCCAAAATGTCACATGTTCATAATGGGCTCTTTTCTCAGTCCCACCAACCTGACCTTAATCTTCCCTTCGCTTCTTCCCTTCTCCCTATTTCTTTTACATGGTTCCCAAAGTTGCAACGTTGATTATCTCTTGATCATGCCTAATATTTCATTTATTGCAAAGCTCTATAACTTCTTTCTCTAATATGCCTTGAATCTAGCTCTGATTTTTCCTACATAATTTCTACAACTTCAGTCCAGAGATCATTGCTTCTCATCTAAGAACCTGTAGTCATTTTTCTGACTACTATTGCTAACTCCTTTCTTGGTGCTGTCATCAATACATCCTATCATTATTTCAAAATTCATCCTGAAGCTAAGCTGTGAGGATTCTTGTCCTTCGATCTTATAAACAATTCTTTCATCTCTTTCTTTTTTTTTTTTTTTAAATATATATTTTATTGATTTTTTTACAGAGAGGAAGGGACAGGGATAGAGTTAGAAACATCGATGAGAGAGAAACATCGACCAGCTGCCTTCTGCACACCTCCCACCGGGAATGTGCCTGCAACCAAGGTACATGCCCTTGACCGGAATCGAACCTGGGACCCTTCAGTCCACAGGCTGACGCTCTATCCACTAAGCCAAACCGGTCAGGGCTCTTTCATCTCTTTCGCATATAGAATTAACATCCAAATTGTATACCAGAGCTTGTGGAGAGATTAATTGAGACCTTCTTTCCCAGCTGCTATCAGAAAGGACTTGGGGATTTTCCTTACCATTCTCAAGCAAGGTTGTGGCTCTCAAACTCAGCCAGTCTCAGGAAGTAGTCACATGCTTCTTATCATAATAAGTCCTAGGTTGTTATTGCACAAGCAGGACAATCAAGGTCACAATACAAAGAGAAATATGATTTCCTCATAGGAGGCTGCTATACTGTGTTGTTCTTAGAAGAAAATTAATGTTTACTCTAGTAGGATGAGTTTACCTTTGGGTAACTTGGGAGGAACCTAGCTGTAGCTTTTGATGGTTCAGCTACTTTCCTCACCTTGAGGGAGCAGAACTAACTGACCCTTCTTCAGAGCCCAAAAATTCTCAGCAACAGGAAGTCTGCATTTGTGTTTGGTTGAAGATCAAGCCTCGAAAGAAGGGAAGTAGTTTTCTTTCTCACTGGGAGGGTATGAGGCTTTGAGATGGAAGAGATGGAGATTCCATATGTGAAGAATTGAAATTGAAAAGGAATTATGAGATGACTAGGGGCCCGGTGCACAAAAATTTGTGCACTGGGAGGGGGGA
>PVJC01022813.1:0-26956 GCA_004026665.1 Murina feae
ATATATATATATATATATAATAAGATTTAAATTATACTCATCAGGATATAGGTTCCAAAAGTGTCCTTGTTATAAATTGTTGTTTTTATATCACTATCCATGGTTGAGCTCCAGATGAAGTAGTAGTTTTAGAACTATGTTATATTAAATACACATCTTCAACATGAGATTATCTTTTAGATTGAAGAGATACCCTGTCAGAGGCATATGGAAATGAAGACCAATTGAAGGAACAGCAAAGTATGTCCCATTTCATGCCTTTCTGAAACTCAAGAGCAGTGTACACATCTGCACTATTTGAATTGTTGTTATTATATGTTTATAACTTTCTTTTTTTCTACACCTCAGAGAGGATTTGAGGATATCCAAAAGAAGGGAGGAAATTCAAACAAGCAAGCAAACAACAAAATTCACATCTGAGACAAAGGGTAATGACATCTTCACAGAGTAATGTAAAACCCATGTTTTCGCAAAACATTAGTCCATGAAAATTTATGTATATTGTCTTAATCATAAATGATTGTACAGCTCTTAAGCAATAGATTAACTTAATTCCATGTCATAAAAAATATGACTTGCTTAATAGTACTTGCCTGGTTCAAAGTGTCTTTTTACTACATATATAAGGAATACATTTCTTCTTATCAATCTTCTCTATTATTAATAAACAATTAATTTGTGGCTCTATATAATTGAACACACAACTCTGATTTCACAACATTTAAATGTATCTGAAACAAAAAATTAAGTCTAATTGTATTGTCCCTGCCAGGTATGCTGAAAGAGATTACAGTGTTAAGAAAATGGACCATTTTATAGCAAGGGATAATATTTTCATAACAACTATTAAAACTTGGGTCATTCTCAACACTTATCTAAACAATGTAATACATTGAGGTCAAGTGGCTAATATTTCTAAAACAAAATAATTACATTATCCATGATGGAGACATTGTGGGAGTCATCTTTGAAGATGGTATCTAACGATTCTTATCTCCTGACTAGGGGCCTGGTGCACAAAAATTTGTGCACTGAGGGGGGTGGGGGTGGGAGGGGGTACCTCAGCCTGGCCTGTGCCCTCTCGCAGTTTGGGACCCCTCTGGGGATGTCCACCTGCTGGTGTGCCTGGCCAGCCTGGGTGAGGGGCCAATGTCTGTTTGCAGGCTGGCCAAGCTCCCCAGTGGAGACCCTCACCCCAGGGGGTGTGGCAAGCCTGAGTGAGGGGCTGAGGGCAGTTTTCAGGCTGGCCACTGCTCCCACTGACCCTCCGGGCCACCCACCCGAGAAGCTGATGATGGGGTGGCGCTGGCCACCCCATGGCCTTCCTGGCGGGGGCCTCAGGGACCGGCTGCCTGGACCCCATACCCCGGGAGGCTCCCGCCCGGGAAGGCATCTGTGGGCCCAAGGTGCCGGATGCCTTCCCAGGATGGAGGCTCCTAAGATGGCGAAGGCCGCAGCCCAGGAGAAGCCGCACACCAGGGCTGCGGCCTCCACCATCTTGGCTAGGCTAATTTACATACAGTCACTCTGATTGGCTGGTGGGCGTGGCTTAGGCTGTCCCGAAGAAATGGTTAATTTTTATATTTCGCTTTTATTAGTTATGATACTGATGTCCCTGTGCTGCTCCTTTACATTGATTAGGATCACCCTGTGTAATCAATCAAGCATTGCAGAAATGACAGAGCATGGCATCTGAGAGTTGGTCACAAAAGATACCTCAGCTTCTACCTCGCTTTTTCTTGGATCACTAGTTTTGGGGCAAGTCAAGTGCCATATCACGTTGACAGCCCAGCAGTCCTGTGTGGACTAAGACAGACTGTCAATAACTAGCACTAACCTGCTGGGCATGTTGGAAGTGAGCTGTCTTGGAAGCAGATCCTCCAGCCCTCCTCGAGCTTCAGATACTGATGAGAGATCCGGAGCCATAAACGTACAGCTTAGCTGACCCTGATTTCCTGACCCAGAAAACTGATTGAGATAATAAGTGATCACTATTTTAAGCTGCTAAATTTGGGGTTAACTACTACTTGTCAATAGATAACTAATAATGTCCATATATACAGGGAAAAAGAACATGGACTAAGAGGTTGACAAATCTAAAATGTATCTTGATGGCAACTTAAAGTTGATAGACTCCAAAGGGCCGTATTTCAGTTTTGCTTTCAGTAAATTGAAAATAATAAATTGTACCTCACAGAGATGTGAGGACTAAAGATGATAAAAGTATTTAAAGGGCCTGGAAAATAATTTGTCCTCAGTAAGTATTTGCTTTTTTTAATGTTCTTTAACTTGTGCTAAATTTGACCAGATTTTCTTTTAAAGGTTACCAAGTAGATTATTTCCAGTACACAGAGATGGATTCCATGGGATGCAGAATGCTATGCAGAGAAAAGACTAGGGGTTGTCAGGTATTCTCTCTTTTTTTGTTTGTGCTTATTTGTTTATATTATTTTATTGAAGATCTGACTTTGAACATTTAAGAGAGGTGAATTTTTATAAATATCCCTTTAAGTAGAAGTAAAGAAAATGTGTAAGTTATTTCTGAATATAGTTATAAGCCACAAGTATAAAAGATCTCTAGGAAATACAACTTTTCCCGATGTTGCAGAAACTCCCCTTGACTCTGACAGGATCTCTGACAGCTTCGTGCTCTAGTCAGACACCTGGAGGTCACGAAAACAACTCAGAAACCTGCTGTATCTGTTTCTTCTCTGTGTGCCTACTTTGATTCCACCATTTTTGTGTCTTTGACTAAATAAATGGGGAAATTATAACTGGGTGTTTTTATGTGTCATATTTCCTTTTGCTAATTCATAATTGACTTGCAATGCCTTTACGTTTGGCTTTTAACATTGGCATTTCAATTGATTTTTGATAGACTCTGAGGGGTCATAATTTAAACCAAGTACAATAGTGTAGAGGTTAAATCCATGGACTCTGCATGAAGAACTGCAAAGCTTTTGGGGTTCAAATCTAAGCTCTGTCACTAACTGTATCAACTTCTGCAAATTACTCTGAAAACACTCTGTGCTTTTATCTCTCCCAAACAAGATGAAGAAAATGATGGTATCTATCTTACAGGTTCATTATAAAAATAAGCAAGTTAATATTTATTAAAAATTTGGAACACTGCTTATCAAATAGCAGTTGCTTGTGAGTTTTTCATTTTGATGAGGTAAATACTTGAATGGCCTGGGCTCTGAAACTACCATGTAGATCCAATTAGTGAGTGTAACAACAACTGCTCAGCAACAAGCACATTGCTTTCTCCTATTTCCTACATATATTTAAGTATGCTTTACTGTGATATTGAGAGGAATTTGTATATTCTAATTATGTTTGAGAATTTGAATAGTTCCTCAACACTAACACTAACAAAGATAAATGTATATACTTTTCTCTGAAATGAAAATATGTTTGCTATTTACATATGTATTTGATTTCATAGCTCCTAGACTTTCTCTAGGGTACAAGTGTGTCGGGGAGTGACACTGATTGGGGAATATTAATCTATCTTTGATAGGTGGTTTTAAACTTCTTTGAAAATCCAATAAAACCTACAGTCCATCTTCTCAGTAGGAAAAAAAATCACTGAAGTTATGACTATCAATTGGCATTTTGCTATAATTGTTATAGGCCAAAAAAGTTGATTAAGGATTATTACATCATTTTTTTAAAGGGGTTGTATTTAGGAAAGGAAGAGAGAGAGAGAGAAAATGAGAGAGAGAGAACAAAAACACACCCCCCCCCAAAAGAATTAACAATTAAAAAATTCAGGATATCACCTCACAAAATATTGGAAGCAAAGTGGACTTTAACAAATGAGCTCTCATTTGCACTACTGAGAATAATTGTTTGTTAGCTTTTAAGAAAGAAATGACATAAGATCCAAAGTGACTTTGAAAGATATGTAACATAGTTTGTCATTATTTAAAATTTTTTAAAAATTTTTTAATTAATTAATTAATTACTATTTTTGTGTATGGAGATTCTGGGATGGGGCCAGGGGATGTGGGAGGACTGCCAGGATGTCCCATGAAAAGTAGGTTTCTGAACAGGTGGAATTAAGATTCTATTCATCCACCCCATATCTACTTTCATAGCTATTACTTTTTGGGCTTCCAAACAAGATTGCATTTGAATAAAGGAGTTCATAACTTTCAAAGTCACATTGAAGACATCTCAACTGAGGTAGCCAGAATCTAAGAAGGTTGTATTAGAGGATACATAATCTTATAGGGGCAACAAGGGTGACCCCAGAGAGGTTTGTTTTATTCTAAGTAAATAAAAACATGGAGGTTTCATGAAGGTAGATTTAAAATAAGTAAAAAGAAATTAATTAATTAGTTAAAAGAATTAAAAAGTGAATATCCTACATGGTAGAAGAGACTCTACACAAAATAACAGCAAATTTTTAAAAGAAAACTACAGTCATGGTTGAATATTATATATATATATATATATATATATATATATATATATATATATATATATATATTAGGGGCCTGGTGCACAAAAATTTGTGCACTCGGGTGGTCCCTCAGCCCGGCCTGTGCGCTCTCATAGTCTGGGACCCCTCTGGGGATGTCCACCTGCTGGCGTGCCTGGTCAGCCTGGGTGAGGGGTTGATGGCTGTTTGCAGGCTGGCCAAGCCCCCCAGTGTGAACCCTCACCCCATTAGGGTGTGGCAAGCCTAGGTGATGGGCTGAGGGCCATTTTCAGGGGGCCCACAGTCTATTCAGGGTTCAGGTCCCTACTGGGCTACCTGGCCAGCCTGAGTGAGGGGCTGATGACTGTTTTCAGGCTGGCCAAGACCCCCAGTGGGGACCCTTACTCCATTGGAGTGGGCCAGCATGGGTGACGGGCTGAGGGCTGTTTTCAGGCTTTCAGTCTGCCCATAGCTCTCATTGACCCAATGTTCCAGCAAGGCTGGCTGGAAGCAGGTTTCTGGGGTTTATTTATCTTCTATAATTGATACTGTTCCTTTAAGCCGAGGCCTAGGCAGGTAACGAAGCCTCCTGTTGGCTTCAGCTTCGTGGCTTCTATAATTGAAAGAATGTTTCCTTAGTAGACTCTAGGCAGGCAGTTTCCTCCATGGCTGGTGCAATGGAAACCTGCTGTTTGCTTCAGCTCCGTGGCTTCTATAATTGCAACTATGTTGCCTGGAGCACAGAGAGGCCCAGCCAGCCAGCCAGCAGACAGTTTACTCCTGCTGCAGTGGAAGCCTCCTGTTTACTCTAGCTCTGTGACTGTTGGCCTCCATCTTGGCTGGGTTAATTTGCATACAGCCACGCTGATTGGCTGGTGGGCATGGCTTAGGTGTCCTGAAGAAATGGTCAATTTTAATATTACTCTTTTATTGGATTAGATACACACACACACACACACACACACATAATGGCTACTACCTTTCCCTCTACATCCCATCTTCCAGTTCATCCACACAGGGGTCCCACTCTTCTTTGATAGCTAAGACCAGCTAAAGAGGTTTGAATGAGCTTACTGGTTGAAAATAAAGAGAAAATAGTCGAGTCCTGACTTCTCTTGTTCAAACGCTCTTGCTAAGGCCTTCTGGGGTTTCTTAAGGGAACAATCATACAGAGCTGAAGTTAGAGGAGCCTTAAAATCACATTGTATAGTCCTTTAACCATGTGCTTCACTTCCTCTACAGCCCCTTTAGTGACAGAATATCTAAAACACAGTGAGCTATAAAACAAAGTGGTAGAATGTCTTGAGGGAGAGCAAGGCAGGTAAGAGGGTTGAAGCTGGGCAGAGACAGAGGCTCCCTTGGCTTTTGGAGTGCTCTCATGGTGTCTGTGCCCAAGTCCTTTAAGTGCTGGTTTACTTCCCAATTAAACGTCGCTGCCAGCAAGAGCGATGATGTGCTGGTTCAGGAGGGAGAAGCACAAATAAAAGAATCAGTGATGAGGGATTTGCAGGCATTTCTCAGATCACATAAACCAAAGTGGACATTTCTTCAGGATGCTATTAGCTACTCTTCTTTCCCACGTGGGACCCTTCAGTTTGCTTGCCTGCAAGGAGGCTGTTGAGAATCATTCAAGCCAGTTAAAGAATTTGCTTAAAGTAAGTATCTGAAACACAAACCCATTAGCTCAAAGTGCTTGGAACACAGCAACAATCACAAAGTCCTTACTTCTTTTCTCCTTTGTACCATTCAAAGGCCGGAGGCGGCACACCTGCACCTTCGCATCTTATCAATCCACTGCGTCCGGGGGCCACGGTACCGGATTTAATTTCCTGGATGGTAGGAGCAACTGAAAAAGAAACACACACAAATAAACCAGTGGGTAAGTAAAAATAATCTTCAGCAGAAATATAACACACATATATTTCCATTCCTTCTATATTCAAAGCAATCTTATGCCTGATAGGCCAATGCATCACATTTTCAGGGTGTTATGCTTCTAATACAAGACTTTCAGCTTCATTTTTCAAGTTGGACAATAGATGAATGTTCCCAGAGAGTGTAGAGTAAATGCAATACATTTTGGCTGTGCTTCCTATTGGAAAATGGCATTCGTGACGGACACACTTCATCTACGCTCCAGTCAAACTATATTCCAATAATAGCTCAGATATTGAGTGATCACTCGAAGTCAGGCACTGGACTAGGTGATTTTTGTTCATATTTCCTCACAGAAACACCCTAAGCTAGATGGTATTATCCCTTTTTACAAATATAAAAATTGAGACTCAGAGAGGGTAAATAATTTGTCTAAGGTCACATAAGAATTTGGACTTAAAGACAGGCATGTTGACTCAGAACCTAAGCTCTTTCAATATTCTGTGCTTTCCCCTGTCTGCTCCCCCTACATTAGCTCTTTAGCGAGTTTTTAAAATCTGGTTTCTTCTACCTGGAATGTTGTTCTTCCTCATTTCCACAGATTCAAGTGCTAATTTAGGTGTCACTATCTCCAAACTTTTCCCTACTGCTCTGGCTACAAATAGTTTTCCCGTCTCTAAATAGTGTTTATAAATTTCCCATCCCCAAATATTTCTGTCTTGCGTTACATTTATTTATCAGTAGCTCAGAATTCCTTGTTAGTTTCCTGAAGGCAGGGTAAGTATGTGATCTATTTGCATATTCAGATATTAGAGCACAATTCTTGGCACAAAATGATACTTGAAAAGATTTTCGGTAGAATAGTCATTCCTTTATTTATCAAATAGTTACTGAGCCCTCAATAGCTGTCAGGTATTTCCCAAGGCACAAAGCAGTTAAACTTCCTGACAGGATGAAGCTTATACTCTAGGGCGATAGAAAACCAGAGTATAAGCAGTAAGTATCATAAATAATTAATTTAAATTAAATGTTAGAATCTGATAAAATATATGGTAAAACATACAGCAAAGTAAGAGATATTAGAGCAAAGAATGGATTGCAATTTTATGTAGGGTAATTTGATTAGGACTCATTGAGAAAGTGAGATTTAAGCAACACGCATGGCCTTCCAGGAAGAGGGAGCAGTTTGCAGTAAAGGTCTGAGGCTCCAGCAAGCTAATTTGTTTGAAAAAAAATAGCAAGGGGATCTGTGTGGCTAATGCAAAGAGACAGAGAGTGAGCAGGAGATGGAATGTGATGGGTAATTTTGTGTCATCTGCACTGGGTCTGGATATTTGCTAAAAATTATTTCTTGATGTGTCCATGAAATATTAGCATTTGAATCAGTGGACTCAGTAAAGCATATTGCCCTCTCCAATGTGTGTTTGCATCATATAATACACTGAGGGACTAAAAGAAAAAAAGACGCAGGGAGAACTCATCTCTTCTCTGCCTAACTGCTGAGCTATGACAGCTTCTGAGTAGTTACTGTACCACTAGGGACCAGATGCACGGAATTCGTGCACTGGGGGAGGGGATTTCTCAGCCCCCTCTCACATATGGGGAGCCCTCAGGGGGTGTCCTACTGACGGCTTAAGTCCACTCCCTGCTCCCCTTGGGGAGCGGGCCTAAGCTGCAGTCTGGCCTCCCTTTGTAGGAGGTGACCAGGCTAATCAGAGGAAGCTACCAACCCCATCAACCCACTGCTGCATCCACTGTGAGTCACCGCAGCCACCAAAGTGTTTTCATCAGCATGGACTCCAGTTCCTTCATCATGAAAAAATGACAACTTTCTTTAGGTATTTTCAAGATGTGTCTTTCATAGAATTTGACATTTCTTTCTTTTTTTTATCCTCACCTAAGGCTATGTTTCCATTGATTTTTAGAGAATGTGGAAGAGAAGGGAAAAACAGAGAGAAACATCAAAGTGAGAGGAACACTTTGATTGGTTGCCTCGTGCATGAGCCCTGACCTGGGCCCCAGCCAGGGAGGAGCCTGCAACCTAGGTACATGCCCTTGGTCAGAATTGAACCCAGACCCTGCAGTCAGCAGGCTGAGGCATTATACACTGAGCCAAACCAGCTAGGGCAGGATATGACATTTCTTAGCCCTCCAGCAGTGGACCTTAATTTTTTTCTCCAGGACTGTGGTGGAAAAACCCTAGATTGCCTTTTTGGATTCTTATTATCCAACTTACTAAGAATATTACCAGTGGCATACAGGGAGCTTAGCCAATGAATAGTAAGAAAAGGTATTTCCTCTGTACTTCACTGCGTTCACCAGCTCCACCCCTGCCCCTCTAATCCCAGCTCCACCCCTTCCAGGTCTGTAACCTCTGGCTGAGGATGCAGGCCTGGGCAGGGGACCCCCAGACTCCTGAAATCACTGGCTCTGCCCCTGCCCAGGCCTGCAGTCTCTGCCTGAGTCTGTAGGCCTGGGCAGAAGATCCCCAAGCCCCTCCGATCACTGTATTCACAGAACTCAGGCCTCTGCGATCACCGGTCCTGATCCTGCCAGCTGCCATTGCTGGCTCTTCCCTTACACCACTGATAGCCTCTAGCCAGGGCTGCAGGCCTGGGCAGGAGACCCCCAGGCCCCTCTGATCCTGAGCTCTGCCCTTGCCCCACTGCAGCCTCTGGCCAAGGCTATAGGCCTGGGAAGAGGACCTGCAGGCCTGGGCAGGGGACCCCCAGGCCCCTGTGATCACAGACTCCATGCCTGCCCCTCTGATCACTGGCTCTGTGGAGCCCAAGCCCCTGCGATCTCCTGCCTTGCCCCTGCCCATGCCTGAGGCCTCTAGCCCAGGCCTTATGCCTGGGTAGGGAACCCTCATATCCCTCCGATCACTGGCTCAGTTCTTGCCCATGTCTGAGGCCTATGGCAAAGGCCTCTGGCCTGGGCAGGGGACCCCCTGCCCCTTCTGATCACCTGTTCTGCCCCTCAGGCCCCCATGTCCCTTGCTACCTGCCTGACTAACAGGTCTGACTACTTCAGTGGTGGGGCTGAGCCAGAATGAATGCCTCCATCTTCTGGCTATGGGCGCTGCCATCTTGTGGCTATGGCAGTGGCCATATTTGTGATGGAGTGATGCCTAATTTGCATATTAATCTTTTATTAAATAGGATTGGCTTCTCTGGGTTTCAGACTTTTAGACCAAGACTATTCCACTGCCTTTTCTGGGTCTCCAACTTATAGACAGCATATTGTGGGACTTCTCAGCCTGTATAATCACAGAGTCAATCTCTTATAATATAATCACTTTATATATATATATGTTTGTGTCCTTGTGCATGAAATTCATGCACATTAAAAGGGAATTTATTAGACAAAATATTTTAATATTGCTATATGCCCGTTCTCTATAATATGTGTCAGAGATAAAAAAAAAAAGTAGTAAAATGTATATGAAAATCTCCCTCCTGTCAGAGTCTGGGGCAGGCTGTGGGACCCAGAGTTAAGTCCCTGCCCACCTGCACACACCTCAAAATGACAGGAGACCCAGGCCTGGTCAGCCCCACCCCCGTTAAGCCCTGTAGGGAGGGTGGCACGGCCTCAGGTCCCCTGGCCTGCCCTCAGGTCCCTTGGCCCCAGTGAGGGGTCCAATTAGGGGTGGGACCACCCAGGGGGAGGGGCCGAGATCGGGCCAGTTTGCCACCACAGTGCGCGTCATAGTGACTGGTCATTCTGGTGGTTCTGATCATTCCATCACTGGGTCACTGGGTAGATATAGATACAGATATAGATATAGATATAGATATAGATATAGATATAGATATAGATATAGATATATAGATATATAGATATAGATATGTGTGTGTGTGTTTGTGTGGATATATATATATGTGTGTGTGTGTGTGTGTGTGTGTGTGTGGAGATATATATATATATATATATATATATATATATATATGTGTTTGTATATACAGTTGGCCTTGAACAACACAGGTTTGAACTGCATGGGTCTACTTATATGCAGATTTTTTCCAATAAATTCATCAGAACAGTTTTTTGGAGATTTTCTTAGTACTCTGAGGCAAACATATCAGTTGCACTAGGCTAGCATAAGGCAATAATATTGCTGTTTCTTTTTTACTAATGCATGAATGCCTATATATAATATCAAGTTCTTTTTCACATTATCTTTTCATTTCTGATGTCTACCAAGCTCTTTATTTCACCGTCAATGTTAAATGATAGCCTTTTTGGGTAATCTTAGTTGTAGTTCCTTGCTTTTGTTCACTTTGAATATTTCATGTCAATTACTTCTGGCCTGAAATGTTTCTGTTGGGAAATCAGCGACAGGCTCATGAGAGCTCCCTTGTAGGTAACTGTTTTTCTCTGAAAGCTCTTAAGATTCTCTCTTTATCTTCACCTTTCTCATTTTAATTATGAGGTTTCTTAGTGTGGGCCTCTTTGGGTTCATCTTGATTGGGACTCCGCTTCCTACACTGGTGAATCTTTTTTCTTCACCAAGTTAGGAAAGTTTTTAGTCATTATTTCTTCATGCAGGTTCTTGATCATTTGATCTCCCTCTTCTCCTTCTGATACCCCTAGGATATGGATGTTGCTATGCTTGATGGTATCCCAGAGGTCCCTTAGACTTTCATTTTTAAACATTTTTTTGTTGTTGTTGGTCTGTTTGTGTGTTTTCTGTTATCTTGTCCTCTAAATTGCTGACTTGATTCTCTACTTCTTCTAACTTGCTGTTGATTCTTTCTAGTGTAGTCTTTATTCCAGATACTGTGTTCTTCATTTATAAGTGTTTCTTTTTTATTGTTTCTATGTCCTTTTATACTTTTTCTATCTTTTTGTTTAAATACTCACTGAGAATTTCCATTGTTTTTCTAAGGTCTTTGAGCATCCTTATAGCCATTGTTTTTTTATTCTGTATCTGGTGTCTTGGTTGGTTCCATTCCATTTAGTTCTTTTTTTGTGGAGATTTCTCTTCTTCTTTTATTTGGGGCATATTTTTTGACTCCCCATTTTGTCTGACTTGTGTTTATTATTGTGTATTGTGTAGATCTGCAGTCACTCCAAAACTTGTTATGGTGGTTTTATGTGGTAGGTGTCTTGTGGGCCTCAGTGGCTCAGTCATCCCGATCGCTTGAACTAGGTGCTCCAGGAATGTCTCTTGTGTGGTTTATGTGCACCCAGCCTGTTATCATTGAGTCCTAAATAATGTGGATGGGTTTAACCCTCAGGCTGACTGACTGTAAGGATGAACCTTGGTCATAGTGGAGGCTGTCCCCCGAAGTGAAGTTGTTTAGCAGGGTCTGGTGCCTGACAAGATCTCTCTTTGGGTGTGCCACTTTTGTGGTTAGTTGGGTCAGGCTCTGGTCTGTTCTAAAGCCCTCCACTCATTGTGTTGGTTCTGAATCTACTTGGATGGGGTGCCAATGCAGGTTTGTGCAGGTTTATGTTGGGTGCTTCCTGTAATCAGCCTAGAAATACCTGCCTGGAACTACCATACAATTCACTGTTTGTGGCTGCATCTATTGGGTCAGAGTTTGCATAGGAGAGGCCATGCTGTATACAGGGGTCAGCTTCCTCCAGCTCTGAGCTGAGGGTAGATCAGTAAAAGCTGCAAGGCACTCTGAGCTCTACTTTGTCCCATTGGACACACCCTATGCATTAGCTCTCTAGTGATTTTTTAAATAAGGTTTTTTCTACCTGAAATGCTATTCCTCATTCCCACAGATTCAAGTGCTGCACCCTGAGGTTGCCTGGTCTTTCTCAGTAACTTTCCTTAGAAAGACTGTATAGTGGGCCCAAACTGAGTTCAATCCACAGACCCTTCTAGAAGGCACAAGCTCCAAAGGGCAGAATATCTGAGGGTCAGGAGAATGGGGCTAGTGGGTCTCTGCTTGCGGGCAGTGTGGAAGGATGGAAGAGCAGACAGGACCTTGAGAGTCATTTTAAAGACTTAACTTTTACTCTGAGTGAAATGGTGAACCTCTACAGAGGAAGGACATAATGTGATATTTGTTTTAAAGGTACCACTCTGGTTGTTGTGTTGAGAAAAGACCAGTGAGGTCAGGATGAAATCTGAAAACTAGTAGAAAGCTATTGCTGTAAGCAAGGCAAAATTATGTTGACAGCTCTAACTGGAGTCTTAGTACTAGAGGTAATGAAAGGTGATTGGCTACAGTCTGTTGTAAAGTTGGAGCCAATATGAGTTTTTTGACATATGTGAAGCAAAGAGAGGAATCACTTTGGAAGGTTAGAATACTGAGAAGAAGACAGTGTAAGTAGAAGAGTTTGAAAGGAAACATTGGCATTGTAAGCATGAGTCCCTTTTTAAATAGAATTTTAAGAGCAGTTTTAAATTCACACACAATTGCACAGAAAGTACAGAGATTTTCCATATATTCCTTGCCCTAACACATGCATAGCCTCTCCATTATCTACATCCCCTACTGGAGTGGTACATTTATGGCAATCGACAAACCTACATTGACACATCATTATAACCTAAAAGTCCACTGCCCTAAAATTTTTCTGTACTCTATCTCTGCCACCCCTGAGAATCATTGATCTTTGTACTGACTCTGGAGTTCTACCTTTTCCAGAATGTTATATAGTTTAAATCTTATAATATGTAGCTTTTTCAGATTGGCTTCTTTCACTTACTAATATGCATTTAAAGTTTCTCCATGTCTTTTTCATGGCATGCGAGCTTATTTATTTTTAGCATTGGATAATATTGCATTGTCTGATATACCAGTTTATCCATTTATCTACTGAATAACCACTTTGTTTTCTGTAAGTATTGGTAATTATAAATGCAGCTATTCACATCTGTGTGAAAGCTTTTGTGCGGACATGTTTTCAAGTCCTTTGGGTAAATACCAAGTCCTTTGGATCATATGGTAAAAGTATGTTTGGTTTTCTAAAAAAGAAAAACAACTGTCAAACTTTCTTCCTAAGTGGTTGTACAATTATGAGTTACTACTAGCAATGTACGAAAGTTCCTATTGCTCCAATTCTTGCCAACATTTGGAGTTGTCAGATTTTAGTTATTCTAATAGGTGTGTAGTGGTATCTCACTTTTTAAATTTGCATGTCACTGATGCCATACAATGTGGAGTGACTTTCCACATGCTTATTTGCCATCTGTGTATCTTCTTTGGCCAGGTGTTTAATAAGGTCTTTGGGCCATTTTTTTTAAATTGGGTTGTTTATATTCTTATTGTTGAGTTTTAAATGTTCTTTGTATATTTTAGATAACAGTCTTTTATCAAATATGCCTTTTACAAATATATTTTCCCACTCTGTGGCTTGTCTTTTAATTTTATTGATGGTGTTTTACACAGAGTGAAATTTCTAATTTTAATAAACTCTAGCTTATCAATCATTTCTTCCATGGATCATGCCTCTTGGTGTTATATCTAAAAAGTCATCACCAATCCCAAGGTCATCTAGATTTTCTCCTATGTTATCTTCTAGAAGTTTTATATGAATGTCTTTTTTTATATTTTCTTTTCCACCAATATTTAAAACATAGAATACATTTTAAATAACATTATGAGAAAAAGTTCAATATAATAAGAACCTTGAGATTGGAAATACTAATTCAATCAGATGAATAACTTGAGTAAATGTGCACTTTGGATATATTTTAGGTTTCCTTAGAAAGCTATAAAAAAGTACAGGGTTAATGACTTTTCAATATGTGGTGAATATGAAAACTGTAAACACTCTTACAACAGAACATTGCCTTTTCTTTAAAAAATGCCCTTGCAACTCCATCAATTTCTGTTAAGGGTGATACTTCACTTTGAAATTACAGACCTCTACATGTCTGTGGTGTCCTTAATAGTAAAAGTTTAACTTATAATTCTGGAAAAAAATCAAATAAATATTTTTATTGAAGTGCTTGGCATTAATGCTAAAAAAATAATGAACATATTTACTCAGAAAGTCTCATCCATAAAAAAATATAAAATAATATCTATATATACACACACACACATATATATATATTACATATACAAAGTGTCCCAGAAATGTATACACACTTTAACAGCTGATAGCTCAATTTTTAAAATGAATTATATTTTTAATAAACTCCACCTTTATAATTTATGCAAAGTGTCTATATACATTTTTGAGGGATTCTCTCTCTCTCTCTCTCTCCCTCTCTCCATATATATATATATATATATATATATTTTAGAGGCCGGTGCATGAATTCATGCATGGGTGATATCCCAAAGGCAAGCCTGGGGGAGGGACCATGGGAGGTTGTCCAGCCAGCCAAGTAGGGGGGGAGGGACTGTGAGAAGTTGGCTGGCTGCAGGAGATTGCCTGTGGTAGTGCACTGACCACCAGGGGCATCTCCAGTGTTGACATCTGCCCCCTGGTGATCAGTGAGCGTCATAGCAACTGGTCAACTGGTTGTTTGATGACTTAGGCTTTTATATATATACTATGGGCCCTGTGCACAAAAATTTGTGTACTTGGGGGTGTCCTTCAGCCCAGCCTGTGCCCTCTCGCAATCTGGGAGCCCTCAGGGGATGTCCACCAGCTGGTGTGCCTGGCCAGCCTGGGTGAGGGGCTGTTTGCAGGCTTGCCAAGTCCTGTAGTGGGGACCTTCATCCCATGGGGGGGTGGCCAGCCTGGTTGAGGGGCTGAGGGCCATTTTCAGGCTGCCCACAGTCCATTCAGGGTTTGAATCCCTACTGGGGTGCCTGGACAGCCTGGGTGAGGGGCTGAGGGCTGTTTTCAGGCTTCTCACAGCTCCCATTGACCCAACGTCCCAGCGAGGCTGGCTGAATCAGGTTTCTGGGGTTTATTTATCTGCTATAATTCAAACTTTGTTGCTTTGAGTGGAGGCCTAGGCAGGCAACAAAGCCTCCTGTTTGCTGCAGCTCTGTGGCCTCTATAATTGAAACATTATTGCCTTGAGCAGAGGCTCAGCTGGCCAAAGCAGGCAGTTTCCTCCATCACTGGTACAACTGAAGCCTTTGTTTGGTGTAGCTCCGTGGCTGTCGGGGTCCAACTTGGCTGGGTTAATTTGCATACAATGGCTCTGATTGGCTGGTGGGCATGGCTTGGCTGGTTGGCGTGGCTTACGTGTCTGGGAGTGATGGTCAATTTGCATATTACTCTTTTATTAGAATACTAGGGGCCTGGTGCACAAAAATTTGTGTACTCAGGGGTGTCCCTCAGCCTGGTCTGTGCTCTCTTGCAGTCTGGGACCCCTCAGGGGATGTCCACCTGCAGGCATACCTGGCCAGCCTGGGTGCGGGGCTGATGGCTGTTTGCAGGCTGGCCAAGCCCCCTAGTGGGGACCCTCACCCCACAGAGCAGAGACTCAGCTGTTTCTTCCATCACTGGTGCAACGGCCTCCAACTTGGCTGGGTTAATTTGCTTACAGCCACTCTGATTGGCTGGTGGGCATGGCTTGGCTGGTGGGCATGGCTTTGGTGTCTTGGAGTAATAGTTAATTTGAACATTACTTTTTTATTAGAATATATATATATATATATATATATATATATACACACACACACACAAATACAAACACACAAACACTCAATCATATCAAAAATCATTTTAATAATGGTTTCCATGTTAAGCAAAGATTCTTGTTCCCCTATAAAAGGAAATAAAATATACAAAAGACATCTATAAACAAAAACCCATCTATTAGTCTATTATCATGACACTGTTTTGCTTGTGAGAGGTATAGATCAGATTCTATTTTTACTCTTGTCCTCACAAATTGCCATCTCTCTTTTTCCCTGTCAAACTAAGGGACCATAATCTTTTATGATAACCAATTGTTATTGAAGATGAAATAACCATATGCAATAGGAGACCCATCACAAGCTTCTATTGATAACCCAGTTAGATCAATTAGTCTCTTGTTTGTCAAAGGGACCATGAGTCATTACAAACTCAACCATGAAATCTGGAACATTGCCTGAAAACCCAGGTGTAATCAACTGAAATAAAAATCTAATTTATTATTAGAATGCTTTTATGCATTATAGTGTGCATATGGCTCAGCACTAGGTGCTTCACCACACAAGTTAAAGGAACATGATCCTCTTGTTTAAGGGTTTAGAGGCTGCTGTGATGAACACCAAAAATGTCATATGGAAGTGTATAAATAATGAATCAAAAATTAAAATTGAGCATTATAAAAAAGTCCCCAGAGTATTTTTTTTTTGTGTTACAGAATTAAAGAGCTATGAACTATGGGTAATCAATATGGAGAGGAGAGTTTCACATAGATTTCATTTTGAAGCTAAAATTCTTAACTTGAACTTAAAGGCTGTATTGATTATTCCTGGGAACATGAATAAACCCTTATTCATATTATTCTGCCTCTTTTTAAAATTGCTATTTAAGAGGAAAAAGATTAATCTATTTATTTACTTTTAATACCTTCATCAATTCAACAAATATGTTTATTATGGGCCATATTGATAAAAATAATACTCCTGGCCTCATAGAAATATTAGTTTTGCAATTTAGGACTTTGGGGGTTTATTTTTTTGGGGGGAGGTATATTTAAAAATATATTTACTGTTTGCATATATATATATATATGCAAACAGTAAATATATTTTTAAATTTATATAAATAAAAAGGGATTGATATGAACTGAAATGAAAACTGAGCAAAGTAAAAAAACAGACCCTTACTGATAAGGCATAATTGAACAGAGCATTGAATGATGTGAGAAAAGAAATCAAGTGGTTATCGGCAGGAAATTAGTAAAGTAAGAGGAAACAGAAGTCAAAGGCCTGAATTGAGAGCATGCTTGAGGTAGGAATATGCTTAACAGATTAAAGGAGGGACAAGATGGTCTTTGAATTTTGTTCTAAGGAGATGAAGTTTTAGATATTTGTAGTAGATGAGTCACATGGTTTAATGAACATTTTATAAAGATTCTTTTGCTGATGTGTGAAACACAGTCTGCAGAGAGGCAGGTGTGGAAACAGACAGAGCAGCGAGAAGACTATTTTTAGAATGATGAGAAAGTCATTGGCCAATCCACAGGAAAGGTGGGAATTGAGATAATTTTAATTAATTACATCATTGGTCACATTGGATCTGAATCAACTCATTTTAGTTAATGAGCAGTGACAGGACATATAGTCAAATTTCCAAGTTTACATCATTCTGAGCCTTATTTGCATACATAAAAGAGTTATGTGGCCACAAAAATGTCTGATATACCCAGTAAGTTTCTTTTTTAGAGCATATCTCAGAAACTGTGATGTATGAATTTCTTATCCTATGGAACTTTTTCCAAACATATGAGACCACAAAATTGCAAAAGATTTTATATTTGAGTTTTTGTGGGTCTCTATTTCTTGAGACATATTCTGGGTATAGTGTACAGTTGGACTGGTAGATGTTTAAGGTTTCTTTTATATGCTATGTTATGTGATCCATGACTTTTTAGGTCAAAAATCTTCACAGATTCAACAGGCTCATGAGCTATAATGTATTCATGAATTTTACATGATGAGAAGACCTCAATTATTTGCATTATAAAGATACTTGCCAGAAATATAGAACTCACAAAACTTATGACTAATTAATTCTACAACTGGAGCTATAATCTATCTATACATATAAAAACCTAAGTGAATGGATGACTGAATGACCCAGTGACTGGTCGATTGGTTGCTATGATGTGCACTGACCACCAGAGGACAGACAACTCCATGCAGGAGCTGCCCCCTAGTGGTCAGTGCACTCCCACAGCAGGAGCACTGCTCAGCTGACCAGCGGGTGCCAGAAGCCAGACTCAATGCTAGTGAGCACAGCTGCCACCGAGGCTAGCCTCTCCCACCTCTGCAGCCGCACTTACTGAGTGGCAGTGGCAGCAGGCACAGCAGGGCCAGATGAGTGGAAACGCTGTGGTGCCCAGCCCTGGCTCGAGCTCCCCCCCGGCCACCTGCCACTTCATGCACTACTATAACCCTTGGGGCATGTCTGACTGCTGGTTTCAGCCCATTCTCCCATCGGGTCCCAGACTGTGAGAGGGCACAGGCCAGGCTGAGGCAACCCACCAGTGCACAAGTCTGTGCACTGGGCCTCTACTAGTGAATTATAAGCATGCTTGACTAAGTCATACAAAGCACTCATTTCCCACTAAAACGTTCCATGTCTTAAGAAATCAAATTGGGCCCTTCCTAGAAAAGACAATCACGTAATACAATCTGAGTGATGGCTCCTAGAGCCTATTTCTTCCACCACCATACTCTATTGCTCTGTGCATTCTGGCCATAGACGAGCAATACAAGCCGATTTTATAGGGAGTGGGAGTGTAAATGTGTGCATCTACATGTGTTTGGGTTTCTGGAACTGTTTTTCTTTCCATGGAGTCAGTTTTTTTGTTCTGCTCAGATATAATATCTTTCAATTACATCAAAGAAGCAAAGAAGACCTCTCAAACTGATGAGTACAAATGGCATCCTTTGGAATAAACTGATTCATCTGTATTGCTGAAATTTAGGGACACTGCCTTTATGTCAGATTGTATATGACTATGAGCTGAAGCAACTGAACACTAAAACAAATTAATTTCAGAAGAATGTTATTATAGAGATGTGGTGAACAACAAAGAACAGATGTTAGGAAAAGCCAGAAGTGAAAGGGTGTAGAAGGAATATTTAACTTCTGTGTGATTAGATGCTTATAAAGAGCATTCTTCCATGTTCATTTACTCAATGGGATTATTTCCTGTCATTGTTTAGCCAGTAATTTCAGGATGAAGATAATAATTCAAGGTTCTTCATTCCAAACTCCAGGCTCTGCAGGTGCAAGCAACAGAACCCTAGCACTTGGCATCCAATAAGCCTAATTGAGATTCAAGATTTTTTTTTTTTTGGTTACATGATACCAGCCACAAAGACCTTCTTCCTCCTCTCTTGCCATCCTCAATGGGAGCATTAGTTTTGTACATCTTATTATTAAAAAATAAGAAAGAGCAAGCCTTAGTGAAGTGAGATAGTTGAAATGAAACTTTAGAGTTCCAATTGGAAAAGTATTTTGAACATCACCCTTTCCCTCGCAAAATAATGGACAATGAGCCCTAACCAGTTTGAATTAGTGGATAGAGCGTCAGCCTGAGGACTCAAGGATCCCAGGTTCGATTCTGGTCAAGGGCATGTGCCTTGGTTGCAGGCACATCCCCAGTAGGAGGTGTGCAGGAAGCAGCTGATGGATGTTTCTCTGTCACCAACATTTCTAACTATTTCTCTCCCTTCCTCTCTGTAACAAATCAATAAAACATATTTTTAAAAAATGATGGACAATGATGAAAGTACCATATTAAATAATTACAACAATAAAGAAGGATGATAATTAGTAAAAGAAAATAAGTCATTAAGAAATTTATCCTACCGAAACTACATAAAAAAAACCAAAAAACACACTGTGGTAAATAAGCATGTTGACCTTGGTCTAGATTCTAGAACTTGTGAGCTACACTAAAACAGCCTTGATTGAATAGACATTCTTTAAAGAAATATAAGATTTCCAGTACCTATCAGAGAAGACATCATATAAGATATGTTCAGTAAACTATTGTTACAGATGAAATTGATGATAGTTGCATAATTTGACAATCTTTCAAAGGTTGTCATAGATCCCATAGAAATGGATCACAAGGTCAATAAACAACTTCTATGAGGCAAATATATCCTTGCATTATGGGCTAATTTGTACTCACAGAAAACTAAGAACTCCATGTTATTGCTAAGAGAAACATTTTTAAAAAGAATTTATTTAGTAAGATTTTTTTTTTGGAAAAAAAATCACACTACTGAAATACAGCTGAATCATAATCATCATAACATAAAAGACTTTCACATTGAATTGCATCCCTGGCTGCTTTCTCAGGGGATGAAAATAATCCGGTGTATAACGTAACTCCAGCTTCCCCAAGACCTTAAACATTTAGTCAGTGGCAAAATAGTGTAGTGAAAAGGATCTGCTTTGCAGTCAAACAAAAGTGGTTCTAACATTCATTGTTTACCTAACCTTTCTAAACCTTAGTTGTTTTTCACCTGTAATGCCTACTCCACAGGATCGCCGTATAGACAACATAAAACACTTCATGGAAAGTGCTTACCTCAGTGCTTTTCACAGAGTTAGAAGTAAACATTAGCTATTATTAAACAGGAATTATTACACATTAATAGGGTATCACAGACATGCTTCATTTAAAGGCATGGGATCATGATAAGGTATGGATGAAAAGGGAACTGATTTTTTTTTAAAAGGACTTTGTCTGGGTACTGTAAACATGTGACTAATTTAATAAAAATCTGGACTAGTGTATCATTTTTACTCTCCCAGAATTCCACCCATATTCTACTTTTTTAGTGTAATTAACCAGGAAAATGCTTTTTGAAAGGCATTTGTGGTAAATCTTGTCTTATTTCTTGTTGACCAAGAAGGAACAGACATGAGTTCATAAATGTGATACAAAATAAAAACTGTATGGAACACAAAGATATCCTCTCATGAAAGACATGCAATGGTGCAGGTACATTATAGATTAGGCATACAGAAGATGATCGTAAGCCATAAAAATATTGATGTATTGATTCAGTTAAGCATGTGATGAGATCATTTTCTCTTTCACAAGAAATACAATAATAAGTGGAATTTTATATATAAACTTGACCTCAGTGGTTTTATTAACCATGCAGCGTATTGAGCTGTTATATTGGATCCCTTATGTTTGCACAGGTACATTAAGACAAAATATTTTGTAAAACATTTCAGAGCTAAGATAGCAATTGCATATTAAGTCTGATTTTAGGGACATTGGTGAAGGCCCCTGTATTGGTCCCTTAAACTGTCAAAGAAAAATGTGTGCATTTTTTAAAACTACAACATAAGAGATTCTTTTCCTAAATTTATGGTTTGATGTCTCTATAATAATAAATACATTCAAAGTGGTTAAATACATGCAAGCTCTCACTAGTCATTTATATTATGGTGTGAATGGATCTGATAGTGTGTTGATTATTAATGTGTATCTGCTAGAAACCATGGAAGAATGAATGGTTGCCTTATCTGTGACTCATGAAGTCGATAAAAGAACAAGAAGGAGAGAAAGGGTTATATAATTGAGGAGTTTGTTGGTGCTTAGGCAGAATTCATTCATATATAATGTTTTTGGCAAGGGCTAGCACTAGTGAAATTACAGCTTGAAGTAGCTGTCCCCTTAGAGTCAGCAGTGCTCACTCCACTGATGCATCAACTGTAAAATGTCTGAAATTTTTTGGGCCACCAGTTTTATCAATAGGAATTAAATGGTTCACTGTTTTCCTAGCTGGTGAACCCAGACTTTCTTTCTTTAAACTTCACTCATGATTTGATCTCTTCTGTTGTCAGTCATGCTGAAACTATAGTTGTGTATGATTGATGTGGATACAAGGGACACATTTGCAAGAACTGTGAAGTTGGGATTTCCAAAGGCATCTCTATTCTCAGCATGTGCTATCTTGTAACCAAAGTTGCCCATCAATCCAAACTTTCTGAATTCTTAAACATTTGAATCCATTATTTTCCTGTTAAAACTATTATACATTTCCTAATATAAAATTATTTTTCAGTGAAACCCCCAAAAAATAAAAATTAGAAGAGTTCAAATGTTTTCTTTAAACTTGAAGAAAATATTCTTAGGAATTTTTTTTCTTATAGGAAAATTTTCTAGTTGTAGTAATCAGTCAAGATATGTTATTTAAACTTCTATGTTTTTTTTTGTTGCTGCTGTTGTTATGTTTTAAGTTATGGTTCATTTTAAAAGATTAATATTGATCTCTCAGAGTACAAATAAATTAGTCTTATATATAAATTTAAGATTTTTGCAGTCCATCGATGTAAAAAAAGGTAGCAATAAAGATATATTTGGTAATAAGTGGGGATAACATCAGTGGAATCTTTCCTTGGGCTAGTTTCTCACCAGACTGTTTCTCTCTGGCCCCAGGGCCAGCTCCTTTCAGGATCTAACAGTACATGTGAAGGCGCGGGGAGTCTTGCGCTGGGATGGTGTTGGCCCTATGCTGAGTAATCACTGGACCAGATTTTTTAGTTGACTGAATGGCTTATTATTTCTTTTTGTTTCTCTGGCCTTCAATAATCTTAAAATAGCACATTAAAAAGCTGATTAAAATTGTTTAATTCTAAGAAAATGAACAATTCATATTATTAATAGATTCTGAAGAATTACTTTCCAAACATATTCTTGGAGAAAAGAAAGCTTTTGAGTAGATAAAAAATTAAAAATTAAAAATAAGATTTATATTATAGAAATACAGTTGTAAACTATTCTTTTCTCCTTGCCCACCATCCTCAAATGCATGACAGAGAATGTTAGATGTCTAGCAAGAGTATAGGAATGTGTTAAGTGAATGACATTTTCGAAAAGTATAGGCACAGTTTCCCTAGTAAGAAAATGAGCATTGAATTCAACCATTTCTCCTCTCCATGTGTTTCGAGGTGGCAATCAGCTGTGTCCTTACACCTGCATCATGGAAGTTGCATTGCTATAGTCTTTCTGTGTGATTTAAAGAGTAAAGCAATAGAGGTCATGACAGTGTCACAGATGTTCTTCATGGATAGACTTGCCATTTACTTATGAACAAGTAGAAAAACAACATAGCAGAAAGAGATACTAGATGTAGAATTGAGAGGTGGTTTTTCTTTGCATTTGTAAAACACAGTTTTGCATACTTCTATTTATGAAGAAAGTTAAATCACAGCAAACATAATATGTAGTAACTAAGAACAAAAGATTAAGAAGACATAAAGTAAGAGAGACATTTTACCCACGGGTAGTGTATCTTAAAGAAATAAAAAAACCTGGGAGGTTTACTTTTCATAAACAATAGTATGAATTTATTTGAGAGTATGAATGTTTTACAAAGAAAACAAATATCATCCTTCATAAAATGATTAAGCTAAACATGATATGAGAAAACTCCAACAGCCAAAGTAATTTGACAACTAAAGGGTGTGTCAAGAAAAGAAAAGTCTGACAAGTAAGAAATTCCATGTCAGCAACAGCAGCACACGAATGTTTGGGCTCTTTCTTCCTTTGCTCAGAAAGAATATATATATATATATATATATATATATATATATATATATATATATATATATATATATTTGCTACCTTCCTTATAATCTCAATCTTATTTATTGCCCCTTAAGTAAAAAATCATGAGATTCCTCTCTATTTATTGCACTCACCCTGTAAAACTTATTTGCGCATTTGATAAACAGTTGCTATTACTAATCCATAAATGTCATTACAAAACACTTCCATGTCTTGAGAGACTCTATAATTTTGTAGGTCTGCCTTTAAAATGCATCTTATCACTTCTCACCACTTTATAACTATCATGATGGTGCAAGCCCACATTATCTCTTGCTTGGGAATCTCATAACTGGTAACCCCTGGTTTTGCCTTTCCTCCCTCTACAGGCCATTCTCAATGTGGTGGCCATCATGTTTCTGTTAAAACAAGAGACATCCTCCACCCTTACTACTACATACAACAATGCTCTGTCTTCTCCCTTCACTCAGAATACAAGTCAAATGCATTACAGTTGTCCACAGATCCCTAAATAATCTGACTTGCCTGCTCTTTCTCTGACTATACTTCTGTCCATTTTCTCTCTTGCCAAATCAGCTCTGGCCACACTGAATGACTACTAGATTTTCATGGAACATGTAACAAGAGTGTTCCTACTTCAGGTTCTTTATAGTTGGTAATTCCTCAGTCTGGAATACTCATCACTCAGGCATATATATGTCCTGCTCGCATTTTCATTCCCTTTAGGCTCTACTCCAATTCCACCTCAGTTAAGAAGACTACCCTGACCCTATATATCCTATATAATAAAAGAGAAACATGTAAATTAACCATCCCTCTGCTATGTTCACCAGCCAATCAGGAGTGAGTATGCAAATTAACCCAACAAAGAGGCTGGTTAATTTGCATATACAGGTGCCAGGTGGAGAGCAGAGTGAGAGAACCAGCAGAGAGTGGAGCAGTTTGAGAAAATTGTCTTCCCAAGCCACCAGGAGGAGAGCAGAGAGAGAGAGCTGGTGGCTTGGAGGATTTGGCAGAGTGGGAGGCCATGGGATGGAGACAGAGCAGGAAGGGAAAAGCAAGATCCTGGGGAGCACCAGGAATTCTGGGAATAGTAGTTTTGGTGGCAGCCCCAGGACTGGAAGTGGAATCCCAGAGTGCAGGAAGCACCAGGAATTCTGGGAATTGTAGTTAATGCAGCAGATCGATCTCCAGTACACTAGAGCAAAGTGAGCCTGGAGCAAGTTGCCGTTGCAGTGTGGGATGGAGGGAAAGCAAAGGTGAGAGACATAAGTAAAATCAGAGTGTCTAGGAAAAATTAAAGGGAGATATCCTAAAACTTCCAGGAAATCTCCACCAATGAAGCAAAGAAAAATAAATGCCTCTATTATTCTGTGAGCAACAAACCAAACTGAGTTGGGGGTCTCAGACAATTTGCTCATATGATTGCAAAGACAGACAGAAACTCCTGGTTTGGAGAGGGGTCCTCTGAGGGCTCCCAGATTAGACAGGATGCAGGTTGGGCTGAGGGACACCTTCAGTGCATGAATGTCATGCACCGAGCCTCTAGTAAAATATAATCTTATGCCCTTACCTATAACCCCTTCCTTCTTAACCTTCATTATTGTTCTCATTAATAATAATCTCCATACAACATAGTATATATTTACTTCTTTGTTTGATGATTGTCTTTTCCCCCTCATTAGAAAGTACAATCCATACAGGAATTGTGTGACGATAAAATGAATAATGGAATGTCTGAAAATAGGTGACCTTCATGATTTTGCTATATAATATAACCTTATTTTTTTATCCCTTTAAACTTAGATGCATATGTAAAATACATATATTATTAATATATAATCAATGATAAATGTTTAATATATTTATTATCTAATGAAAGAGTAATATGCAAATTAACCATCTATCTGGGATGCCTAAGCCACACCTACCAGCCAGACCATGCCCGCCAGCCAATCAGAGTGCTGTATGCAAATTAACCCAGCCAAGATGGCGGCCAGCAGCCACAGAGCTAGAATAAACAGCAGGCTTCCATTGCAACTGCCTGCCTAGGCTGGCTGAGCCTCTGCTCATGGTAACAATGTTTCAATTATAGAAGCCACAGAGCTGAAACAAACAGGAGGCTTTCTTACCTGCCTATGCTTAAGCTCAAAGCAACAGTGTTTCAATTATGGAAGATAAATAAACCCCAGCAACCTGATTCCAGCCAGTGTCGCTGAGACCTTGGGTCAATGGGAGCTGTGGGCAGCCTGAAAGCCTGAAAATGGCCCTCAGCCCCTCACCCAGGCTGGCCAGGTACGCCAGTAGAAACTCAAACCCTGAAGGGACTGTGGGCAGCCTGAAAACGGCCCTCAGCTTCTCACCCAGGCTGCCCAGGCATCCCAGTAGGGACCCAAAACCTGAAGGGACTGTGGGCCCCTGAAAATGGCCCTCTGCCCATCACCCAGGCTTGCCACAACCCATGGGGTGAGGGTTCACATTGGGGGGCTTGGCCAGCCTGCAAATAGCCATCAGTCCCTCACCCAGGCTGGCCAGGCACACCAGCATGTGGACATCCCCTGCGGAGGTCCCGGACTCTGAGAGGGCACAGGCCAGGCTGACAGACTCCCCGAGTGCACAAATTTTTGTGCACCGTGCCCCTAGTCCTATATAATAAAGAGATGGTATGCAAATTGACTGTCACACCCTCACATAAGATCACTTCCCCTATGTGGTCACAAGGTGGCCACCATAAGATGGCCAGCAGCGGAGGGCAGTTGAGGGAGATTGGGCCAGCAGGGGAGCAGTTAGGCATCAATCAGGCTGGCAGGGGAGTGGTTAGGTGGTAATAAGGCTGGCAGGCAGAAGCACTTAGGGGCAATCAGGCAGGTGGGCAGGCAAGCATTTGGGAGCCAGCAGTTCCAGATTGTGAGAGGGATGTCCAACTGCCAGTTTAGGCCCGATCCCACAGTTGGACATCTCCCGAGGGGTCCTAGATTGTAGAGGTTGCAGGCTAGGCTGAGGGACACCCCTCCCAGAGTCCGCAAATTTCATGGATAGGGCCTCTAGTATCTATTTATATATTTAAATTTAATATATTCCTTATAATACTTAGATATTATTTGAAACAAAGCATCAGAAAGTAAATGGTTAACTTTAGCATTTTATTCTTATATACAATACTAGGGGCCCGGTGCACAAAAATTTGTGCACTCGGGGTGGAGGGAGTCCCTCAGCCCAGCCTGTGCCCTCTCACAGTCTGGGACCCCTCAGTGGATGTCCTATGATGGCCCCAGTCATCCAGGTGCCTTTTGTGTGTGTGTGTGTGTGTGTATGTGTGTGTGTCACCACTGGGGACCTGCCCCCAGCCGCATCTGAGGCTCGGAGCAGTCCTCCTGTGTGTGTCTACCTGCTGGGGGCCTGCCCCCAGGCACACTGTGGAGGCTTGGAGCAGGCACCCCCTCTATGTTGATCTCTCAGACTCTTGCCCTCCCCTGCATGTTGTTCTCTTTTTTGAGCTGTGACCAGGGCTG
>PVJC01022814.1:0-26954 GCA_004026665.1 Murina feae
CCTGGCCACAGCTCAAAAAAGAGAACAACATGCTGGGGAGGGCAAGAGTCTGAGAGATCAACATAGAGGGGGTGCCTGCTCCAAGCCTTGATGGTGTGCCTGGGGGCAGGTCCCCAGCAGGTAGACACACACAGGAGGACTGCTCTGAGCCTCAGATGCGGCTGGGGGCAGGTCCCCAGTGGTGACACACACACACACACAAGGCGCCTGGCAGACTGGGGCCATCATAGGACATCCACTGAGGGGTCCCAGACTGTGAGAGGGCACAGGCCGGGTGAGGGACTCCCTCCACCCCGAGTGCACAAATTTTTGTGCACCGGGCCCCTAGTCTGTTCATAATGAAGGTGGATCATGCATGTTGTTTCTGTGAAAAAAACATGATGATGCTGTTATTGTTCATGGGTGTTTTCTCCAGCCAAAGCCTGAGAAATCTAACATTCATTAGGGAGAAAAATCTCAGTGCCTCACTCATAGGGCCTCAAACACCATAAGCAGAAAAGGGAAACCAGACAGCCTAATGGAATTGCTTATTTGCCTTTAAAAAAACATGCATTAACATATGAAGATACCATCATGTTGAAGAGCCTCGATTAGCAAAAATAATAATTGTATTGTTGGATTTCTTTTTTTTAAAGGTGAGTGAGGGCTTGGGGAATCTGATTACCTTTGTGTATATTTGCAGCTGCCGTGGGATCCTTTTAAAACTAAGTGGTCATCCATCACTTCTCTTCTTGGCCCAGAGAGTAGTTTTCACATGACAAGGGTGCTTTATAAATACTTGCATCACCAGTTTATTGGTAGATTCCTTTTAGTACAGACAGAATTTTTTCACATAAGACTTGATTTTGCTTACATTAACTTCTATGGTGTAAGTTTCATTTTCTAAAATACACAGAGGTTGTTTTAATGGCAATGGTAGTGTTATTAAATCAGGGAAACTCTAAATACATGGATGTATTGCACTATTGAGGTGGAATTACCAGGTTTCAGAAATGTTGATGAGAATTCAGAGCTTCAGGGAAGAATGGCATTCCATCTTCAGTTGCCCCCCTTTCTACCCCATTTTGGAAGGCACACTCCCCTCAGCCCACATTTCTGTGATTCCTTCCCTGACAAGGTGCAAGTTGGTTTGACTGGCAAGAACCCTCATATATTTCTATTTTAATTTCCATTTGAAAAATCTACTTTTGATTATTTGCATTCTTGATCCACTCATTGAAAAAAAAAAAACACACCAAAAAACCCAAAAACAAACCTGTGGTTTTATTGGGATAAAGAAAGATAAAGACTTTAATAAGCAGACAAGTGAAGTTCAACTTCCATCAACATCTGTTAAACATCTCCCAAACATTAAGTGTTGTACTTGCAGTTATTGTAATTTCCATCTGTATCCTCTGTAAGACAATTGTGATAATTGGGGGGAAATCCAGAATGGGTGGGAGATATAAATGCAAAAGTGGAAGCACCTTATATCTTTGGGACCCACACACATTCTCAATGATCCCCTCCCTGGAACTCAATATGTAAAGCCTTTTATCGTCTCACTCTGGACTTGCCTTCTCTTTTTAATGTTTCAGCTCAAACTATCCCATCATGACTCCCTATCTAAATTTCCCTAGTCAGTGCCCTATTCCTGCTAGCCTACTTTTTGAAAGTAATCTGATATTTTTGTTCATAGTAAGATGTTAATGGCAGGTAAAAATGAGATGTCTTCTTTTTCTGAGAGGTTTGTCTTTTATCCAAGGGTGCTTATATGAATAAAGCCTTAATGCAAGATAATCTGGTCTATCTTCTCTAATGGGAAGACTTCAACCAAGTCGGGTTTGTGGGGAACATTTCGTTAAAGCATAAGAGCCCTTCTTATATCTCTCAAATCTTTCAAACAAGTGGCAACAGATTTTGTTTACATGTCCCATGAGTTCCAGAAGAGACGCCAAGTAATGTCTTCACAGCAGAAAGTGTTTTCAGGGAACTTGCACTTGATGTTTGGTATTGGAGAAGGATGTATATTTAAGCCAGAAAGTGGTATCAGCAACCACAAAAACTTCTTGAAGCAGTTATAATGACCAAGAAAGCAGCTTGAAGGTCTTTTGCTTAATGAACTCCTTGGAGTAACTCAGTTTTAATTTGGATTTAAAGAAAAAACTCTTGGCTTGAAGCACGTGACATGAGCACCTGTGATGGTGCCCTTTCCAATAGTTTCATTCAGATACTGAGATGGAGCAACAATTACTAGTAGATGGGGCCTCACAGCCCTCCCTGTCCCCTTTGTCCACTTCTATTCTCCCACCTCCCCCACTCTCTAAGGAGAGGGAGCACAATATTGCAGCTGTAGAGGAAAGCCTTCAGCACAAATGGAAAAGCTGCTCTTCCCAGGGTGGGGCTCCAGAAGGGGGTTGTAACAAGCCAAGAGCTGATGGGCTCTCAGCCCTGAAGAGAGAGAGTGAGAGAAGAGGGTCCACATGGCAGCACCTGATGCACAGATATGAGAGGTCAGTCAGTGAAGCTTTGGGGGCACTCTAGAGTGTGAGAAAAAGTAAATTTAATGGAAGTTGCTGTGCTCTGAGTTCTTAAGTCCTTTTGAATATTTGAGAGGGACAAGAGTAAGACCCCAAATCCCAGCCTGGGTTCATATGTCTCTAAATGTGACACTACTATGCAAATGGATACCTGGGAACTGGGCCTGATGTGTTTTGGTCATAGTTTCTAGTGTGTTCATTCTGAAAGGGACTATAGCTACTTACTCTACTTTTGAAAGGAGCAAAACCTAACACATTTCAACACCAATTGATGTTTCTGATGTTGCCACTAATCATCACTATGAAATAAGAAGCCTAATTTCTGCTTCAAATCAATAGGAATTCATTCAATAAATACTTGTTAATTGCTTTCAATAGCCCAGGCACTATAGGGAAGTGGGTAGGAATAAGAGTGCCCTTTGCCTTTTTTATAGCATAGACCTGAACAGCTACAGAGGTTGTTGGCCATCCAGGCATGTGGCTGTGGGAGAAGTGGAGCTGCAGCGAGAGTTTAGAGAAATGGCCCAGATTCGGCTAGATCTGCACTTGTAGGAATACCCCCCCGGGAGTACTCTGTTGGAAGAAATGCGGTAACTCCTTATGTAACAGGAAGTTTTAAGTAGAGACAATTTAATAATGATTTCCTTTGAAAGGTATTTATAATATAGCTTTTTGTTTGAGGCTATCTTTACATGAACAGAAAAGAATAAGCACAGAATGCATTTCTCCTCAAGTCTCTGAAAATTTTTTTTTCCTCTGCTGAGATTATTGGGGATTTCCTCTGACTCTTGGCAGATGGTTTACGAAAATGAGTTAACATCCTCAGATGTGGAGTCTTCCTACTCCACCCTGACTTTTTTCCAGCAAAAACTCATTCTTCTTTTGAAAATAGTGTGTGTGTGCTTATTCTTCTTTATGACATAGATGTGCTTTTCTATCTGTTCAGAGCTATGACTTGAAATTTGAAGATACTAACGTTTCTTTATCCTTCTTTTCAAATGCACTTTTTTGGGGGGAGGGGCAAGATGCTGTTCTGATTACTACACTTATACACATTTGTAGTTGAGGGAGATTTTTTTCAAAGTTTTAATAAAATCCAGAGCCAAGGACCTGCTGATGGCCATGTTTATTGGTGTACCCGTCTCTTTAATGATTGGCTCTTGCTCTCTCTCCCTGGGGCAGTATGGGGTGCATAGTATGGGGCTGATTGGTAGTCTGGAGAGTTCCAATTCCGGCGATGGCACTGGTTAACCCTAGAGCTCTGTATCAATCACCTAACCTCAGTTATCTCTGCTTTAAAATGAAGAATGCATTTTATAATCTCTAAACACCTTTCTAGCTCTGAAATTCAGGAGAATTCACGCTAGAAGAGCACATTGAGAATTGCCTTATGGCAAGCTGCATTGTGGACCATTTGTTTGGCTCCCACTCAGGTCTGTGGCTTCTTGCTTCATGGTTTGCATCATTTAGACCAAGTCTGTGCCTCCCCACCCTTTGTGTCAGACACTGGATCTGCGTAAAATGAGGCAACGGTGACCCTGCTGGTGAACTGAGAATAAATAGATGTCTCCAAAGGGAATTATGCATGAAGCTTAGTCGGAAGGAGAAAGTCACATTCAAAGGATAATCTGTATCATCCTTTTAAACAGCAAGTTATATTTCAAGAACCCTGAAATAAATCATTCAGGATTTTTAAAAGAGGATTCTGAGATTCGAAGCTGCGTAGTATATACTAATAGAACGACAGTCTGGAAGACATCCAGAATCTGGATCAGATATGGTCAGATTGCTGTACTAGAACTCCCCAGGTCGCCCGTGGTAGTCCTCACCTGTGACCTCCAGTACAACAGAGCCCTGTTTTGATGTCAACCTCAACCATCTGATAGTTAACTCTTTTCTAATCTCATTTTTAGTAAATTTTGAAAAGCTATGTGGCTACTAACCTAAATAGCTATAGGTTGTTGTTTTTTCTTAAATGTCTGTGAATGTATATTTTTATGAAGACTGGGCTAAACTGAAAACTTTTGGCTAATTGCAGAAAAAAATTTTGCCTTTCATAAAATGTTAATTGAGATGTTTTTATTCCAGTCTAATATAATAAAATTTAACTGTCAGGCTACTTGTAAGAATTCTACCTTATTGGGCAATTTTTATTATGATTAAAATCAGAAAATTGCATAAAAACATGAGTACATATCATAAAATTGGAATTAATTATTTTTATTGTATATTCACAGGTTAAATTGTTCTTTCTCACATTGGTGCACCAAAAGGTTGAGAGGTCCAACATATCTGAGGCAGCATTAATTTCAAATAATATTTGATTTAATAAAATTCTAGTGCAATCAATATAAAGTGGATCTGTCCCTTGGAATTGATGGTAATCAAATGGGATTTACCTTTACTAGTCATGCAGTTTAGATCCCAAAACTCCAGTCAAGCCCTCCCTTTCACAGATGAGAAAATTAAGGTTTAGAACATTAAGTCAATTAACTATGACAACACTGCTAGTCCGGGACAAAACCAAGTCTGCAAAAATAACTTTCTTCTGCTGATAAGGCTTCAGTATTGGGTTGGGGGAATAGCCTTACAATGTCTAGAGTTGTAAAATTCATTGCACATGCAACAACATTTGAGTTCCTTAGTGTAAGACCTTGTGCTCATCACGGCAGGGTTGAGGTGGGGGGTAGATGCAGAGACATAGCATATGGTCTTCTAGGAGGTAATCATGAACATAAAATCACCAAGTCTGACATCTAAAATAGCAGCTTATGTCTTGAAAGAACAACATTGTCAGACCAATCTTTTTGTGTCATGGATCAAGGGAGGTATATCTGAGTCTTTACATTCATGAAATTCCTAAAGCTTAATCTGTGCTGTAGTTTCATAGGTTTAACTAAGTAAAACTGTATTTAACAAATCGTCTTAACTTTTTAATTTGCAAGCCAACTGTGTAATAAAGAAAAATATGCTTATTTTTGTTGCTTAATTATTTCACTTTAGAACAGGGGTCAAAAAATCTTTTTCAGTACAATATCAGATAAGCCCTGGCTGGGTGGCTCAGTTGGTTGGAGTATCATCCTATACACTGAAAGGTTGTAGGTTTGATTCTTGGTCAGAGTATAATACGTAGGTTGCAGGTTCGATCCCTGTTTGGGGCACATATGGGAGACAGTCTCTCTCCCTCTCTCTCTCTCTCTCTCTTTCTCAAATTAATAAACATGTGATCAGATAAGGATTTTAAAAAATCCGATAGTAAATACTTCAGATTTTGTGAGCCGTACAGTATTTGTCATATTCAACTCTGCTGTTTTTACAAAAACAGGTGGCAGACTGAATTTGGCTCATGGGCCACAGTTGCTCTTTAAAGCATGAAACTAAGAGATAAATGCCTCACTTGCTTCACTTCATCAGAGAAAAGTTGGCAACAACTACACTGATGGATGACGGTCTTACCCAGTTTTCTAAACGATCAGAATAGAGAGATTGGGCTTATTGATAGCAGATCTCTTGTCTGCACTCATAGTTCACACATGAAGTCATGTTCTCTATTTGTGAGCAACAGCTGTGCACAATTGAAATAATTAGTGTTGGGGATCCAATGTGACCCCTTAAAGTTGAAGAACACTCAGAATTATGAAGTTGGTCCTGCTTTCATGTAGCCCCATGTAGGATTAATTTTGGGGGGAAACTTAGTCACAAAATTAGATCTGTTTCATGGACTTCTTTTTCAGCCCATTTTTGGCTTTGGGCATGACAGCTGTATTCATGCATTTCAGACACCTCTATAATAGTGGCAGTATTTATCATTAAACAATGATTTAGTAAATGGAATTGAGGATGTTGAGGCCCTGTCTGGGTAGCTCAGCTGGTTAGAGCATCCTCCTAACACGCCAAGGTTGCAGGTTGGATTCCCTGTCTGGGTGCATGCAGGAATCAACCCATGGATGCATGGATGGGTGGAACAGTGGATCAACGTTTCTCTGTCTCTCTCTCAAATCAATAAAAAAGAGCATGTTGAGGACAGGGACTTTGTTTTATTTCCAATTATGGTGTTTCAGCAGTCACTTCACTGATCTAGGTCTTTGTTGACCTCTTTTGTTAGCTCTGTAAGGCTCTTCCACTACTAACAAGCCATAATTCAATTCTCCAGAGCATCCAGAATAATGCCTGACACATAAACTCAGTCCTTTCCTCACTAAAAACCCTCACTAAACCTTCTGATGTTGAATCAAGTCCTTCCTCTGCTATTTTGTTTTACTTCATTCGAAGAGTACAGGCTTCTCATGTTTTCATGACATTACTATAGCAACTCTGCTAGACTGTACTTTGGTCCAGAAGTAACTGGCCATGTTTAAGGACACTTGCTAAAACTGCAGAGTTTTATTTCTTTTGTGAACCCTGCTATTTGAAGAAATTAGAAAGCTTAATAATTTGAACAGCGCAGAATTGTCACAATATCCACTAAAGTTTCTGAATCAGGCCTTGAGATTGGTGGGAATTGAGAAAGCTTGGACTTGACATGAGTTAGGGCCATGGATCCGCAATGTAGCTTTACCTTAGACTCCTGATTCTGCTAGTTCAGATGGCTGAGGTTTGACTTAATATTCAGATTGAAAAGGGCTGGCATCTGTGTGGAAGGGGAGGTGGGCACAGGAAACAAGTTGCAACTGACCAGTAAGAAGTCTGCACCCCCAGGTTATCTCTGATCACTGTGCTTATACTCTTGAAACTTAGATGATGCAGTTTGGTTTCCTTTACATGAACATTTACTATAACATAAGAAACACCTTTATTTTTTATCAGTCTTTCCCAATTTAATAGGAAGGAGCTCCAGATCCTTCCAGCATGATAACTAGCCCACCAGAGCTTTAATGTCTGGAACAACCAGTAAGAATAGAGAAGCTGGCAAAAACCACAAGCTGGGATAAATGTGCTGAAAGTGGAGATAGGAAGATGATAACATTTTGCCTATAGATGTTTTTCCTCCTAGGACCAACCATGCGGAAGCTTGCCACAAACTATTATCCTCTTAAGATGATTTAAATGTCTCAAGTCTTTTCTCATCAGAAAGAAAACCAAGCAACAAGGAAAAAAGAAAAGATAAAGAGAAACCCCAGGCCAAAAAGCTTGAGTGGATGGCATCTGGTTGGTTGACATTTCTGAACTATCGAGTACCAAGGCATTAGGCTACTAAAGTGAACAAAAATAGACACTTGTGCTTTTAAATAGATTACATTTCAGTGGAAAAAAAATATGTTCATTATACATTAAATGAGTACAATAAACTGAGGTGAATGTTCTTCATGAAGAAGAGCTCGAAGCACAGAAACCAAATCTAGGCTGCACTGTCAGGGAAGCCTTCCATAAGGAAGAAACTCTCAAACCACGTTTGAGGAATGGGTAAGAGTTAACCAAGTAGGGGAAGGAGTGAGGTCCAGAGATCTTCGGGAGAGGCACTTATTCTGAACAGACAGTTGGAGGAAATAAAAATTGTGGATGGAACAAGTAAGCTGGAGAAAATGAAAGCTGGCCAGCGAGACTGGAGTGCAGTGAGCAAGTGGAGAGTGCTGACAGATGAGAATGGAGAGAGAGAGGCAGCAGCTAAATCATGCCTTGCAGGGGGCGGGGGGGGGGGGGGGCAACTATGTTAAAATTGTTGGTCGTCATCTTAAGAGCAATGGAAACTTTGAAGGGCTCTATGCCCAAGTGATGTAAACAGAATTCTGCTTTAAGAAGTTGTCCCTAGGCATCAGTGTGAATCTATTTTAGTAGCTGAAGTAATAGATGACAATGGTTTGGACTAGTATGGTAATTTAGTGATGATAAGCGTCAGTTTTAGGGCTAAAGAATATGTGTACAGCCTTAGACATGTTGAGTCTGAGGTTTCTTTGAGACTTTTCAGTGAAGAGTGTTGAGCAGGCAGTTGCATACAAAGAGCCTGGAACTAAGTGACAAGGTCTGCACTAGTTATAAATGTAAAGTCAGGAGTATATAAGTGCCAGTTCAAATCATAGAAATGAATAAAATCACCATAAAAGGGCTTCATAATGAGCCTCAGGGGCCTCCAATACTGAATGGCCAGGTGCAGGAGTTAGAGAAGACAATCACACACAAAGGAGCAGTCAGAGTGTTTGAATGAGAGTGTGATCAATAGGGTTCGGTGCTGCTAAAAAAAAAAAAATCAAAGAAGATAAAGAGTCTTAGGATCTGCAGAATCTTAGGATCTGGAAAATGCAGTCACTGCTGCCCTTACAGGAAGCAGTTTCATTTATGTAATTGACACAGAAGCTATTTTATAGTGGGCATTAGGGTGAGGGAAATAGAGAAAATGAGTAAAGACAATGTGGAGAAGTTTGTGAAGGAAAGGGGAAGGAGCGGGAACCGAAACAGAAGGAGAGGTCAACTGAGGACAGTATTTTGTTGCCATTGTTCTTATTTTTTAACTAGGGGCCCGGTGCACAAAAATTTGTGCACTCGGAGGGTGGGGGTCTCTCAGCCCGGCCTGTGCCCTCTTGCAGTCTGGGACACCTCGGGGGGGATGTCCACCTGCTTGGCATGCCTGGCCAGCCTGGGTGAGGTGTTGAGGGCCATTTTCAGGCTGCCCACAGCCCCTTCAGGGTTCGTGCACTTGGGGGTGGGAGGGCTGGTGAGTGCAGGGCTGGATGTTTCCCACCAGAGGGCCTACGATCGCACACACCTGGTGGGACCACACCGCTGAGGTGACACACCTGGCACAGAGCTGGGTGGCAAGCCAGGGGCGGACACTGGTGCAGGATCCCTCAGTGGGGCCCTGCTGCTGAGCAAACACACCCGGGGTGGAGCTGGGCAGCAAACTGGCTTCGGATTCTCCGCACTGTGCAGCAAACGCTCCCACACGCCCTGTGGAGGCCCCTGGGGGGTGGATGAAGGTAGCGGACCCTGGACTGGTGCTCCCGCATGCCCCTGAGGAGGCCCCCGGGGCAGAGCCAGGCTGCAGACCCGGGACGACTGCTCCTACACACCCTGCAGAGGCCCCACTCTCCCACACACCTGGTAGAGGCCCCTGGGGGGGTGGAGCCAGGCAGCAGACCCAGGACAGCTGCTCCTGGACCCCTGAGGAGGCCCCAGGCCAGACTCCCCCCTCCCACTGAGCTGACACACCTGGCATAGCCATGCCGGCCGGCCCTGGAGGCTCCCAGTGCAGAGCCGCCCTGCCAGCCTCCATCTTGGCTGGGTTAATTTGCATACAGCCGCTCTGATTGGCTGGTGGACGTGGCTGTGAGCAGAGGCTCAGCCAGCCTAGGCAGGCAGTTGCAACAGAAGCCTCTGGTTTGCTCTAGCTCCATGGCTGTTGGCTTCCATCTTGGCTGGGTTGATTTGCATACAGCCGCTCTGATTGGCTGGTGGTAATGGTCAAATTTGCATGTTTCTCTTTTATTATATTAGATAATAATTTATTTTTTAAGAGAAGTTTAAGGTTCACAGCAAAATTGAGAAGAAAATACAGATGTTTTCCTTATATCCCCTGCTCCTATAGCTTTCCCCATTATCAACATCTCCCACCATAGTCCATTAGCTGCAACTGATGAGTGCACATTGTCACATCATAATCGTCCTAATTCCATAGTCCACATTATAGTTTGTGCTGGCATTGTACCATTCTATGGCTTTAGTCGAATGAATAAATGACATATTGCCATCATTATGGTATTATACAGACTATTTTCACTGACTTAAAAATCCTCTGTGCTCCCCTATTCATTTCTCCGGTCCCCAACCCCTGACCACCATTGATCTTTTTCTGTTTCTATAAACTTTTCAGATTGGGCATTTTCACTTAGTTATATACATTCAAAGTTCATCATTCACCCATGCCTTTGTAATGCTTGATAGCTCATTTCTTTTTAGTGCTGCATAATATTCCATTATCTAAATATATCATTGTTTATTTATTCGTTCACTTACTTAAACCCATATTAATTGCTTTCAAGTTTTGGCAATATAAAGCTGCTATAAACATCATGTACAGGTTTTTGTATGGGCATAAGTTTTCAACTCCTTTGGGTAAATGACAAGGAACTCAATTACTAGATCTTATGATACGAGCATTATTAGTTTTGTAAGAAACCGCCAAATTATTTTCCGAAGTGACTGAATCATTTTGTATTCCTACCACCAATGAAAATTTCTGTTGCTCCACATCCTTGTCAGTATTTGGTGTTGTCAGCATTCCGGATTTTAGCCATTCTGACAGGTGTGTAATCGCATTTTTTATTTTATTTGCATTTCCCTAATGGCATATGATATGGAGCATCTTTCCTATGCTTATTTGCCATCTGTATATCTTCTTTTGTCAGATGTCTATTAAGATTTGTGATCCATTTTTTAATTGGATTATTTGTTTACTTGTTGAGTTTTAAGAGTTCTTTTACTATTTTGGATAACACTCCTTTATCTACTCCTAATCTTATAGATTTTAGAGAAAGGGAGGAATTGAGAGGGAAAAGGAGAGAGAAAAACATTGGTGACAGGGAATCTAACCAGAGACCCTTCAGTGCATGGGCCAATGCTCTCACCACTGTGCCACCGATTAGGGTGTGTGTGTGTGTGTGTGTTTTTTTTTTTTCTGTTTGTATTCCATGTAATTTTTTAAACAACCGCTCATGTGAAAAGAACTGCTATAAATAGGCCTTTGAAAATGCAGTGATGTGTGAGGGGAGGAGAATTCTTTAGTTCTTGGATTAGAGACACAGTCTTTAATGACTCTATCCTCTGGATTGTGAACTTCACGTGTTTCTCAGGTGGTTTTTTAAATATATGTTTTTATTGGTTTCTGAGAGGGGAAGGGAGAGGGAGAAAGAGATGGAAATATCAATGATGAGAGAGAATCATTGATCAGCTGTCTCCTGCCTGCCCCTTACTGGGGATTGAGCCCACAACCTGGACATATGCCCTGACTGGGAAATGAATCGTGACCTCCTGCTTCATGGATCAACACTCAACCATGGAGCCACACTGGCTGGGTGGGCGTCAGGTTTGCTTTTTTGTTTTCTCTCTCCATTTAGGCAGGACAGAAGGGCTAGAAGCGCTGGAGGTGAGACTTTCTCTTCCCCAGGGTCCTTACGCTCTGACAACACCTTAGCTGTTTGGGCTCTGCTTAACAGTTTCCCCGAGGGTGGGCTTTATTACAAAGAAGAAAGTACTCTGGGATATTTCAAAATGGTTCCTTTTCCTCTTCTGCCTGAACTACGAGGGGATTTTTCAGCAATATTTTTTGTGAGAACCTGGTTGAGCTCCTGGAGGTAAGTTTCATAAAATTGTGGGGCCTCCCCTGTGATTGGGTCCCCCCTGGAGTGTTTAACTGAATTGTCCGCACTGAGCCTCCAGCCATTCCTGCTTGCACGGCTCTGCTCTGTAAGCCATGACTTCCGTGTTTACTTGCCCTGTGTCCTACCCTCTCTTATATATCCAAGAAGAGCTGTTAATTTTTCAGTCTGGTCAACTTTTTATTTGTTAGGATGAATGCTGACTTCTAAGGGAACAGAAAAACTGTTAAGTTGCTGTTGATTTTAAGATGAGAAAGATTTGCATATTTTAACTGTCCAAGATCAAGTTGAAAGAAATAAATTGAATAGTGTAATTTCCCTGGCAAAAATGAGAATGGGGTAAGATGCAGAATATAGGTTGAGGAGTTATCTTTAAGTAAGGGGAAAGATACAAAAGAAGAAAGAAATGTCTGTTGATGTAGGCAGGTTTGTGGACTTAGAAGTGGGAATTTGAAGTTGCTCTTGTCCAGTGGTTCCACTGTTCTTGTGAACAGATGATCTACTGAGTGAAGAAATAGAGGTTGGAGGAAAGGGCTGAAAGTTTGACATGATCATTCCTCTGGCCAGAGGAATGAGAATCCACTAGAAGTTAATGACCAGGAATTCATAATGATGCCATCTGCCCTGCTGTGTGATATTCTCTGGCTGAATTTGCTACTTGGAGGCAGGTCATGAAGCCAGATTGTTGGGTTCAGCCAGGGTGGAGATATCACCCGAAATATGTGATAGGGGGAGGGGAGGAGTGGTCTAAGCAGTTTGGGGTCTGAGAAGAATATAATTGTGATGATGGGAATTTAATGATGGGCCATAGGAGAGGCTGCTAGTTTGAGAGAAAATAAAGGTGTCTGTGAAGGCACTTTTCAAGTGATTTCTAAGAATAGCTGTAGTGAAAGTAGTTTAATAAGCAAGGAGAAGAGGTTGTGATTAGGGTCTTGGATTCTTGAATTCCTGATTTAGAGAAAGAACAGTTTTATGGATGGTAATTTTAAGGCTGATTTGTGTGAAAATGCCTTAAACAGAAAGCTCTTAGTTTGTAAACACTTAAAATTCTGCAGAAGGAAAGTTTTTTTTGTTTTTTTAAAATATATTTTATTGATATTTTACAGAGAGGAAAGGAGAGGGATAGAGAGTTAGAAACATCGATCAGCTGCCTCCTGCATGCCTCCTACTGGGGATGTGCCTGCAACCAAGGTACATGCCCTTGACCGGAATCAAACCTAGGACTTTTCAGTCTGCAGGCTGACGCTCTATCCACTGAGCAAAACCGATCAGGGCTGCAAAAGGAAAGTTTGATCTTTGCATCATAACAGTAGCAATAATATCTGAATCTGGGTTCATGACTTCCCATACCACTAATTGTAAATTAGGCTGAGTCATCTACCTCTTATTGCATTTTGTGGTAACTCTGGAATGTAACTAGACCTACTGTTGTTTCCAAACATCCCTCTCATGCCCCCTTTTCTCTTCTCCTCTCTTTTCCTTAAATAGTGCTTAATGCTGACAACCTCATCCCATCCTAGAATGAATTACCATTATCCGTGGAAGTGGGGCATCCATTTCCCAGGGTGCTGGGGGTGGAGTCATTGCAATATCTCCAAAAAAAAGAATTTTCTGAGACTCGCAAGGGAGGATGAGTGATGTTTATTTGTGTGGAATTACATCTTTGTGTTTCTAAAGTCTCATTTCCCCTGGTCCAGGCTTGGAAGAAGTGTAGTTGGGGCCACCGCAGAGCTCAAGTCAGCTGGTATCCAGCATTTTCATTCCATGTTGCAGCCAGGTCTAGTTCAGCATCAGGTTAGTCACAGTTCATTATGTGTGGGTGAAGGCAGGAAGCAGGAGTGAGAGCCCTGAAAGCCAGGAGTCAAGTGCAACAGGCCAAGAGCCAGGAGAGCTAACTCCTTTGTTTAGGGAATTAAAAATTTCAGACCTTCCCCAGCTTGCAGTGGCCATGCTTACTCTGGCCAGTGGTCTGTTCCCAGCCGGCATCTTCCCTAGACTCCCCAACTTTATTGGGTATGCATCTAACTCCCCCATTTCCAGGAGTGATCTGCAGGGAATAGACAAGTGGCTCCCTGGGAAGTTAAAGCTGCAGTGTCCTGGCAGATCTGCCCAAATGACATGCCCATAATATCTGGCCTTTCCTTTGCTCCTTTCTTGTTATTAATAACTAGGGGCCCAGTGCACAAAAATTTGTGCACTTATTTGTGCACTCGGGAGGGTCCCTCAGCCCAGCCTGTGCCCTCTCACAGTCTGGGACCCCTCGGGGGATGTCCACCTGCTGGTGTGCCTGGCCAGCCTGGGTGAGGGGCTGATGACTGTTTGCAGGCTGGCCAAGCTCCCCAGTGAGAATCCTCACCCCATGGGGGTGTGGCCAGCTCTGGGTGAGACGCTGAGGGCCGTTTTCAGGCTGCCCACAGGTCCCATTGAGCCAAAGTCCCAGTGAGGCTGGCTGGAATCAGTTTTCTGGGGTTTATTTATCTTCTATAATTAAAACTTTGTTGCCGTGAGCAGAGGCCCAGCTGGCCTAGGCAGGCAGTTTCCTCCATAATGGAAGCCTCCTGTTTGCTCTAGCTCTGTGGCTGCCTGCCACCATCTTGGCTGGGTTAATTTGCATATAGCCACCCTGATTGGCTGGTGGGCGTGGCTTGGTTGGTGGGCATGGCTTAGGCGTCCCAGAGAGATGGTTAATTTGAATATTACTCTTTTATTAGATTAGATTATGTTAATCACAACAGTATCACTGTTACTTCCTAATCTGTGTGATGTATTCCTGAGCCTTGGGAGAGACCATGTCTTACTCATCTTTGTTACTAACACAGGTAACTTTTATTTCTAAGATTGACTCTGTAATTTAAATCTGAAAATTCTGGCATGATGGTGGGCAGCTGGGTGAGGTATATTTCACTGGTTAGAGTCTTTCGGTGCCTGCCCAATGGGACCGAGATAATTCCTTCTTTGCTTCCTTATCACTTTGAATAGTTGGTGGGCTGTTTTTGCTGAGCCTTGCTTTTGAGTGCATTGATAACAAGACATTATATTTGCTTTTGTTTGCTGCTATAATAAGTTACTACAGACTTAGCAACTTAAATTAACACAAGTTTGTTATCTTACAGCTCTGTAGGTGAGAAGTATGGGTAGGCATGGCTGGTTTCTCTGCTCCCATACAGCTGTTGGCTGGTGTGGGCTGTGGATGTGGCCTGGAGGCTTTAGGGGAAAATACACTTTCAGGCTCATTCAGAATTTTGGCAGAATTAAGTTCCATATGGTTTTAGGGCTGAGGCACCTGTTTCCTTGCTGCATGTTGTCTAAGTGTTATTCTAACCTTTCATGGGCCACCCATATTTCTTGTCTTGTGGTCCCCTTATTTCATCTTCAAAGTCAGCAACCATGGGTTGAGTCCTTCATGTGCTTTGAATCCCTCTGACCGCTCCTGCTTCATATATCCTGCCTCTAGCCAGAGAAAGCCCTCTGCTTTTAAGAAGTCATTGATTAGATTGGGCTCACTTTGCTAATCCATGAGAATCTCTCAACTTTAAGGTCCATAACCTAATTACATTTGAAAAGTTCCTTTAGCACTTTGTAGACCTTTGTTCTTCAGTATGTAATGTCCTTTTGCTTTGATGGCCTTAGGTTTTGATCTTTTCTTTTCAGCAATTTGAAAATAATATGTCTAGCTATTGTTTTTGTTTGTATTTATTCTATTTGATGGTTTTTAAGCTTCTTAGATTTGTGGGTTGGTGCCCATCATTGATTTAGAAAACTTTCAACTATTTCTCTCTTCAAATATTTCTTCTGCTCAGTACACTTTCTCATCTAATTTTCTAATTACATGCACATTGAACTTGTTCATATTGTTCTTCTTTAATGCTCTATTTTTTCAAAAATACAACTCCTTTTTGTTTATTATAGTGTTTTTCATTTCTGACATCTCAATATGATTCATTATTATACTTTTCTTCTCTCTTCTGAGATTATCACCCAATTGTACATACTGTTCACATTTTTCACTAGAGTCTTAAGCATATTTATCATAGTTATAAATTTTATATCAGGTGGTTCTAACATCTGTGTCATAAAAGTCTGTTTCTATAGATTATTTTGTTTTTTGTAGTTTTTTTCCTTCTTTGTACATCTCATTTTTGTTTGTTTTAAACTTAGCACCTTTGTAGGACAAAAGAGACAGAGGAAAATTGTTTTATGCCTGAAAATTAGCCTACATTTTCTTTTGTTAAGCCTTTAGGTTGAGACATTTAGGTCATGGGTTGAGCTAGATTTGTTGTTTGCCATAGTTACTTCAGTGTGCTACAGGTTTCCAATTCCTCTGGCATTACCTTGTAGCCAGAGCTGACTGACCAGAGGGTATTTCTCAGTGTCTTCCCTTTGAGCCTGCACCTCAGAGGTTCTCTCCATGCTCGAAATGCTGCCTTAGCACAGAAGTGCTATTCCTTGTTATTCAGTGCTCGTTAGCATGTTGCTAGGGGACTTGGGGAGTGTTTCCTCTGTTGTTCTGACCCAGACTCAGTCTTAGGAAGGCACCCTTTCCTGGGTCTTAAGAGTGGAGTGTTCTCAGTGATCCTGAATCCCTCTCTAATGGCCTGGGTTTAGGATGTATTCCTGCCCTTCTCCCAGGGAGAAGATATGTTTTTCTAGTGCCTTCTCCCAGTTCCAGGTGCTCTAGGGCATGTCATGTTCCCCATGGGGCTAGGAAAGATAGGAAAGAAGGATCTGGGTGGTACTTCATGGCTCTCCACAGCGGCTGCCCTTCCCCCAACCTTGAACCACAAAGGAGGCTTTCCCAGGACTCTTGCTACTTCCAACCTTTCCATTAAGAAACAATGAGTTTAATGTAGGAAAACCATCAAGTGGGTGCGGATTCTCCTCATGTCTGAAGTCCCAGGCATTCTCTATGCTCATGATATTCTACACTAGGCCGAGAGGAATTCGTTATAATTTCCAACCAAATTCTTCTTACCAGCTCCCATGACATCCACTGAAATCTCTCCTTGAACGTGCTTGTCTTTTCTTAGATTCCAGGCTTCCCTACGTTCTCAGTTCTTAATAATTTTAAAAATCCAGCCAAAGTTAAAATTGTTTGGGTGCTCTTTTCTGATTATTATAGGGTGGGAGTGATATTTTTTCCATCTTTCTACATCCTAATGTACATGGATGTAGAAATAAGAAGTTTGGTGTTTTAAAGAAGTTTTGGAACACTTTTATAAAACTTTTTTTAAAACTATAGCTATACATACTCTTTTCATTAGTTTTCCCAAAATAGTACATGAGAGTATATTTTTCAGATGGTAAAATTATCCTGGAAAAACACTGCTATAAAGTATATCCTTGAAGTACATTTTCCCTAATGGAGGGAGACTGCAAAGAAAATGCTTGTTCCAATCGTTGCTTTGCCTCTTTCTCTCATATAAACTCTCCTCTGTTCTGTTTCATTTCTTAGTCAATTTATTGTTTGTAGCCACATGTTTCTCAATTTGGCCAAATTTTATGAGCTATTCCAGAAAAAAGTAATATGCTGTTATTACAGCACAGTCTTCCTGCACAGGAGCTGAACTGTGAGCAGTGGAGCTCCGATCACAATTGAAGTTTGATTTCCCCCTGACAAGTAACTTAACATCTCTGGTTTTCCGCTTCCTCATGTGTTTAGTTCTCCTTGTTTTTCACTGGCTGAGCCTCAGTCTCCTTTGCAGACTCATCCTCATCTCACCAATCTCTTAAATTGGAGTATCCCAATACTGAGGCCTTCGATGTCTTCTCTCTCCTCTCTCCTCCCTTGGTGATCTCATCTAATTTAATGACTTTAAATATCATCTAACCACTAACAAGCTGAACATTTCTATCTCCAGCCCTGACCACACCCCTCAACTTCAAAACTATTTTTCTAGGTCCCTACTCAGTATCTTTGTTTGCCTTTCTAATAGGTTTAAGAAGGGAATCAGATACCAAGAAACAGCAGTGTTATCTGCCCCATTGTCTGACATACCATGTGTCTTACTTACTATTTGTCTATTTCTTCTCATTAGAATATAAGCTCAATGAAAACATGGATTTTTGTTTGTTTTGTTTACAGGCATATTGTTAGCTCATAGAAAAGAACTTGGCATATCTAGATGCTCAATAAATATTTGTTAAGTGAATGAATGAATGAGTGAATGAATGAATGATTGAATGAATATTTGAATTTCTATCATAATTTGAAAAAAAATCTATCATTCCTACTGGTTTGTCAATAGATGCAAAAGATTCTTCCATGTGTAAAATATTGTTAATACTATTGTTATCCATGAAAATGGGTTATCCATTTCACTATAGAAAGTGAAGTCTTTACAATATCTCTAGAAAAAGCATTTTCTGAGACTCACATGGGAGGATGAGTGATTTTTATTTACGTGGAATTACATCCTTGAGTTTCCAAAAGCCCATTTTCCTTAATTCAGTCCTGAGAGATGTGCAGCTGGGGTTTCAGGAGGTCTAAAAGCAAAGACAGCATCCAAAATCTCTGGTTCACAGTCGAGCTGGGTCCCGTGTCACATTAGGCTAGTTGTAGTCCATTAGTCCATTGGGTGAGGTCCACATGGCTCTAAACCATGTGGACAAATACAGGACTGTGAGAGCCCTGCAAGCCAAGAGCCCAGAGCAGCCAGGAGCACAAGCGAGCACCAATGCAGGGGCCCGAGAGCGAACACCTTTGTTTAGGGCATTAAATATCCCAAATCTTCCCACACTTCCAGTGGCCATGCCTACTCTAGCCAATGACCTGTTCCCATGTGTGACTGACAGATAAGTACCTTCTCTATGTCTCCTAGACTTTACTGGGCATGTGTCTATTCTCCACCACGTTCAGTCCCTTCCTTTCTCTCCTAGCCCTCCTACCCCTGCCATCTGTAGGGAATAGACTGTCGTCTTCCTGGGGAGTGTTAAACTGCAGCTTCCTGGTAAAGTTACACAAATGACATGCCTATACTTTTTGGCCTTCCCTTTGCTCCTTTTCTGTTATTTATAACTAGGTTAATTACAACGGTACCACTATTACTTAATATTGTTGTTATTGATATTGTATACTTATAATTAGAAGATAACTGTGAAATGGAAATATTTTTTAAATTATCAAAATAATGGAAGATTTAAGCAGAGAATGTCTAATTTAAAATCTTATGAAATACACAGATCATATATCTAGTATGGTTCTCAGTAAGTTACTAACTGTAATGGAAACCTTCTCATATCATTTATGGAGGGTTGGGGAGAGGCCACACAGTGAACATGTTGTAAAGGGAAACTAAATCAGCGCAGTCATTCATGACAAATTTTATCTTCATTAAAAAAAATTATTCATCTTCAGGGCGGGGATCCTGTAGGGCCAGTCCTGTCCCCACTCAGATGATACTGTTGTGACATTTGTCTGATATCCTTTGAGTGTGGTGCTTGGACTTGTGTCAGGAATAGGACCCGTTTCTTTTTCAGGCAAACTCGTTGTTTTCTTGGGCAGATGGCAAGCTCTTTGAGCTAGAAATATGTAGCAGGGATTATCAGCCTCCGAATCACCATTTCTCTCTGTCTGATGACACGTGTGTTGATTGCTCTCTGTGGTTATGAAGAGCTTTTGTTGAATGTATGAGGAAGACATGTCCTGGTTTCCCCGCCTAGTCTCTTGCTAGCCAAGCTGTATGATTCTGTAAAAATAAAACCCAAGTTAACAAATGAATGACAAACACATTTTACTTTTGTCCTGGGATTGGTAGAAACATGCCATTTTCAATAAAAATAAAAGCTGCCTGTGGGCATTTCCATGTGTGCTTTTGTGTCTTGTGGATTTATATGCTAATTTATCTGGCATTTTAATTGGGGCCCAGAATTGAAGAGAAAAAGGGTTCTCTATCCCTTGAATACTAATGCAAATTAATATTGGCCCCTACACAGACAAAATTTTTGTGCTAAGATTATCTAGGGCAGATTATCTACTAATATTATCTCTGTATAATGTAAAGGCCCATGGAACTGCCTGGGCCTTGTTTTGTCTCATACTATGTATTTTTGAAAGGAGTGGCTAATAATACTGTACAAATATTTGTAATTGCTTATCACGATCAATTTATTGCCATTTTACTTATTTCATTGCATAATTAATATTTAAATTATAATAGTGAAGGACAGAGGAAAGGAATAAAAAGAGAGACTCACAGGGAATGGCCATTCTAAAAATAAATGTAGTGAGGGAAGATAGGGACAGCAGGTAGATAAAAAGAATTCTTAAATTGATTAGAAGTGATTCCGTGACTAATGGCTAACCAGTGAAATTCTATTCAAAGGGTAATTCCAAGATTTCACAATTCCCAGCCCTCTTCAGACTTTTTATAATTTTGCCAAAAAAATCAGAGTTGTTGCCTTTTTGGGCCAAAGTTAATGCTTCCTGTTTGTATTGATATTTCCAAGTTTTGGTTTATTATGCCCCATTAACAAATAACAATAAGTCTTTCAAATACCATTGAGTTATTTCTAAAAGGCAAATATCTCATGTATATTCCTAAATGCCATATTTGAGAGGAAAATATTCTGATGAAAAACAGAAATGCAGTACCTAGGATTGCTGTAGCTGGGTCATTGTTAGGGGAGCTAGTATTTGGGTCAGTGAAGGGTTCTCAGTTTATCCTAACAGCTAATCCAGTCTGACTCCAGTATATCTGTCTAGTGTCATTATTAGAAAGAGCTGACACGATTACTTTCAAGTCCCTTGCAACTCTAAGAGTCCAAGGACCTATGAACACGATCCTTCCATTTCATCCAAAGTGACCCATTTCTTTTTGTAACTAAGTGCAAGGTGTGTAGTTCAATATGAGTTTCTGCTTCTACCATTTTCCACCTGAAATGCTCTTCCAAGTCCTGCTTTTCATTCAGCTTTTAGTTTCAAGGTTCAGCTGAAGTTCCAACTTCCCCATGAATATGGACAGAAATCTCCAATCCCTCTGAATTCAATAAATGACAAATATTACTTTGTATAAATAATATCCCAACTGTCTGGTCATTTTCTCAAAGGCAAAAATGGTATTACTTCCTTAGAGAAGTGTTCCTAAAAATATCTTTCTCCTTGCCTCAGAAACTCCCTTTTCTTCCTTTGCAAATGCTCTCTCTGGATACAGACCTTATCATGTGTTAGAGTTAACACTTAGACACCAGTAGCCCTCATTTCAGAGGTACAAGAGTTGTAAGTGTCTTACTCATTTTTGCATATGTACTGTTTCACCTGGGCCTGCAACATTATTTTGTAAGTTTCTTTTCTTTTTCATCTATAAGGATAGCCTTATTTTGACCTTTATGCCAGGAGCATTCAGGAGTCATCTACTATTTTAGTGCTAGATGTAGAAGGAGGAAGAGGTAGCATAAAGCAGGGCTGTGTGATTATTACAAACAAATATTAAGAAGGATAGATTGGAGAGATGATGAACTTGATTATTATAACAATGAGTAAGATTGCCAGTCTTTTCAGGATAACTCTAGGAGTATTGTCAGGCCCAGAAGACCCCTGGTTCCATCCTCAAAAAAGAAATGAGGCCATCTGACATGGGGGTTGGGAAGAATTATATTTGAAGAGTGAAAAAAATCAACGATACATGCAGGATAAGGTTTCAGAAGTTAGAAATGAAAAGAAAGAGAGAAGGTGAAAAGTTTAGAGCAAGTAACAGCTTAGAGGAACTAAGTGGGATTTTACAGAAACAAAAGGAAGGTAATATGCAGTTTATCTACACTGCATATAGGAGAAAACCAACAAGTCCAGGTTGAGGTGGTGTTGTCTTTATAGCACCAGTGTCTGAAATAACTCTCTGTTCACTTTTTAAAGATGAATTAAATTGGAAGAGTGGCAGTTTTGACCAAAACTTAAGGGATTTATTTGTAGACTAGAGACAAAATTGCTTCTTCCCTTCAGAGACCAGAACACCAATAGGAAGAGCTAACATGTTATTCAATAGTATACAAATGAGTGAATTAGAAATAATAAGCAGTGACTTACTGAAAAGGCTAGGACAGAGGGTAAAACTGGAATGGCTGGGAAAGTGGTTCATTTATAACCTGCTTTATGTCATTTAGAATGCATCAACCCACAATCTGTATGTGGTTTGTCATTTAGAGACTCTTTGGTTACAACAAAGTTAGTGGGATCTGAAACGACCTGCCTTAAAGGGGGCAAGTAGAAAGAAAGAAAACAGGGAAAATAGTTTTTTCCTCAAATTTAGCTTTTCAGAAGAGAACCACTACTCAAGGCCCAAGGCGACAGTGAAGCAAAGTCATAGACATCCTTGCATTCGGAATTTTCTGTTTGATGCCAGTTTTATAGCCAGGTCTGCACGATGACCCTGCCAGGGTGACTCAGGTAGGACTATGTCAGAAGAAGGGAAATAAGAAAGGCAGAGAAGTCAACTGGTTTTTGAAGAAGACTGCAATGGTTGGGTTTGCGTGTCACCGATGACAATGTCAGTGGTTCACGAAGTCCGGAGAACTAAAGCTGAATGAGTACTCAGAAATAGAGGTGCAGGTTTCAGAGAAAGCCAAGTTACTTGATAGTTAGCAGCTAAGTTATTATTGAAGACTTGACTGTAACGGAATTCCCAAGGAGCAAAAGATTGAATCTAAGTGAACTACCAAGTTATGAGGCCAGAAGAGGAAGAAAAATAAGGGAAAGAAGTGTTCTTGATATATGAGATTGAAGATACCACTATATCCCAGAGTAAAACCAAGGGGGTGTGGGTGGGTGGGTGTGTGCGTTCACGGGTCCACATGTAAAAGCGCATCCATTAAGGTGGTCTAAAGTGTTAAATACTATAGAGAAGTTATGAAGATGGGCACTTAAATCAAATGTCTAAAACATGGACTTTTCCAATCTGTATGCCACCTGTCTCAGATAGTTCTAGTATCACTAAAACTGTGGAAATTGTTCTAATGCTAGTATGGGAAATAACAGGTTAAATTTAAGAATTAGTCCATCATTGCTCATTAGAGGACTGAGGAGCATCTCTTCATCCTCAGTGGGTGGAGTTTAGTATGCTGGATTTAGCATCATGGCCTGTGGCTGCACTGTCCTAGCTCCATGAAACTGGACATCATGTTTCTGTGAATGACTACTGTGAGATGCCTGGGGTAGGGTGGACACCACAGAAATTAAGTATATGTATTATTTTATGTTTTGACCCCTTAGAAATAACTCCTTACTCAGAGGAGTGATTTCTGTGTGGGAATAATATGAAATGGCATCAGATGCTTGTGATCTAATATTAATTTTAAATTAGAGAGTGTGGTGCTGGGCCGGGGTTGGGGACCTGAGGCTGTGCCCCTCACCCTGGTTCCAGGCTGGGGGACCTCAGCCATGCCTCTCGCCCCAGAGATGGAAAGACTGTTTTGAGCAGCAGGATATATTGATAGAATATGCCTTACTCAATGCCTCGTAGAATGGATTATCATAGACATCGACCCCCAGACACTAATCTTCACTTTTCCTCAGTAGGTATTCCCTTCCTGCCATCCTCTAGACAAGTCCTGCTTACAATTCAAGACCCAGCTAAGAGGCTACTTCTTCTATGAAACCATTCCTGACCCACCCATTTCTACTTACTTAGTGTTCCTCTGAATCACCTCAACTGCAGCTTACTCTTCTATGTAGAATTTATTGAGTAATAACTCTCACAAGTCTGTATCTTCTAATATAACAACACTAGAAGCCCAGGGCACTAAATCCATGCATGGCAGGGGGAGGGGGTGTCCTCTCAGCCCAGCCTGCACCCTCTCCAATCTGGAACCCCCCCTTGGCGGATAGAACCCCAGGGATTGGACCTAAACCAGCAGTTGGACATCCCTCTCATAATCTAGGAACCGCTGGCTCCTAACTGCTCACCTGCCTGCCTGTTTGATTGCCCCTAACTGCCCCGCCATCAGCCTGATCACCCCTAACTGCCCCTCTGCTGGCCTGGTCACCCCAACTGCCCCCCTGCCAGCCTGGTCACCCCCAACTGCCCCCATCTGCTGGTCTGATTGCCCCTAACTGCCTGCCCCTGCCAGCCTTGTTGCTCCCAACCCTAACCCCCCCCTCACTGTCCTGGTCACCTCATGCAGCTGTTTGGTGGTTACTGTGATGGTGTCCCGGATAATTTGCACATTGCCCTATTATTTAATATGCAGAGAGAGAGATTTTCTCTGAGGAGGTTCTTTTATTTTAGCATTAATTCTGAGCAGGCACAATATTTCCCATTTAAGTAAAATTATGTATGTGTTTGCTTATTTATTTGAAAAAATATTTATTGAATATCTTTTCTGTTGCTAGGGTTGATAGTCTTGTGTAGCTTACAATCACATAGAAGCTACATCTATAATTATACAAGGAATATTTGGTTGGAATGCAAGGAACTCTAAAAATTCAAAGTACACCTAAATTGAAAAACGCACACAACATGAATAAGGTCACATCAATAACAACTATCGCTGAGTAGCACAGTTTAGAACTGCTTCTCATAAACTATTCCATTTAATTCTACCAGCATCTCTGAGAAGATAGCTATTTGTGATTAATCCTACTTTATAGGGGAATATGACATTCAGATATTGAATTAATTATCATCTAACTTGGGACTTGAATACAGGTTTTCTGGCTCCAACCTTGAGTGTTCCCATCATATAGTCCTCCCTTCCTAAAGCACTGCCTCTTAGAAGACCAGGCAAAGAATTTCGAGACATGGAAACATTAGCAACCTCATAGCCAAAATATTCACAATAATCTCACAAACAATACAGTGAGTTTATGCAATTTCCATATGGAATCAATAGAACAGATATCAAATGTGATGAAAAACTAGGTCAAACTAATGATGCAAACTTTGTAAGACCAAGTCATCATCTCTAAAATGAATACTAAATGCTACCTAAATAAATTCAATTATGAAGCTAATTCACTAGGTAATATGGGTCAAAAGTACAGGTTATAAAATAGTACTTAAAATATAATCCTATTTTGTAAGATAGCATCTATATTACATCAGGAAAAATATCTAACAGGACATATAAAGTATTTTTCAGAAGACCTCTCTGCATATTAAATAATAGGTTATTTTAAAAACAAATTTTTATCTCTTTTGTAACTCTTACATTTTGTTATTAAGATAAATGTATTATTTGCATACTTTTTAAGTTAAAAAGTCAGTGCATGGATTATTATTGGAGTGGGGTGGAAAGGGAGATGAAAGAGGAATAGGAATTGTGCTACCAGCTTGGGCTAAACAGGGCACTAAAAGAGTAATTTGGGAAAGACAGATTATAAAATATAAGCAGCATAATTCTCAGGCTATCCTTGCTAGTAGAGTCAATAGAGACAATTATTTTACTTTCTTTTATCTTTTGGCTAAAGAGTGGAATTAATAATTGATTTTTTAGAGAAAAGTAAGCCTTTATTATGATTCACTCAAAAAAAAAAAAGGTGGCTGACTTTGTTATAATAACAATTGATTTTAATAGCACATGATGTTTGCATGAAGACCTGTACTGTTTGAATTCCATTTCAACTGTAATCTATTTGTGAAATATTTTTGGTGTTTGTTTATTTAAAAACAGAATTTTTTTTCCTATCAAAAAAAATTTCTTGGCTCTGAGCATTTTACTTGAGCTGTTGTTGCTGAGGGCACATGAGGCAAGATTCCTACCATGTGGACATGCTTTATAACTGTAGAAGATTTAAATTTTGTATCATTCATTTCTCAAAAGTGTGTGTGTGTGTGTGTGTGTGTGTGTGTTTGGCAGGGGAAAATAATTTAGGTTTGCTTTTAACACAATGACCGATCTTTTAATGACAGATCTTTTAAGTCTACAGGGGCCCCATTGACTTCTGAAGCCTCCTTGCTCACACCTTGCCCCATTCCATCCCAGTCACACTGACCTTCAGGATACACTGGGAGACTTCTTCCATCATCACTGTGCTCATGCTATTCCAGCCTCCTGGGAATGCTGTTCCTGCCCTCTCCTTGCCCCATGTGCACATTGACACTTTGGCTGACTAATTTCTACCCATCCTTAACATCTGTCACCTCTTCAGATCACAGCAGCTAAGGTGTTATGGAAGGTCTGGGCACCCCAACAATGGAACCTCATATTTTTACTCTAATATTCCCTTGTGTCTGTTTCCTGCTACGGAAAGCTGCCTTGTGCTATATATTTTATCTTTTTTTCTCAGCTTTATGATAGCTTCTGTTACCTAACAGTTTACTATCTCAACCTTAACTGACTTTGGTTCCTTGCTACCTCTTCTGGCCCCTCTTCCTCTGCTCTCCCTGTAGCTTAAATTGATTGGGGAATGGTGTGAGCAGTGGAAATTGAGTCACTCACATTTTCAGTGTCTGAGGGACAATTTCCCATGAATAGTACTTGGAACACTCAAAAGGCAATCTTGTTTCTTCATTTTCTACTTTAGAATTTGGAATGGATTGGGGGCAAATCATCACAGCTTCTAAGTTCTAAATATAAGAAAAAGAAAAAAAAAAGCTAACTTTGTCACAATAAAAAAGAGTTTTGAGAAATACTTCCTTTTTATTTTTCTTAATTTTAAGTCAAGAAGACATTTCCTTCCAAATAGTTTATTTAGTTATATTTTGCTAACATTTTAAATATGTTTTAAAATTTTGCTTTAAGGACCTGGTCTTAAGCTTTAATCACCTCCACCATGCAGGCTGGGAAATTTTAATAATGTCATACTGGTAATACCAGTAGGCAATGATATCAACCCATTTTGGCTTTCTTTTCTTCAAAAAGTTCAAATGCTACATTAATTACAACCATCAGAGAAGATATCTTCTATAATAAAAGCGAAACATGCAAATGTGACCGTTACCACCAGCCAATCAGAGCGGCTGTATGCAAATTAACCCAGCCAAGATGGAGGCCAACAGCCAATCAGAGCAGCTGTATGCAAATTAACCCAGCCAAGATGGAGGCCAACAGCCACAGAACCAGAGCAAACCTAAGGGTTCTGTTGCAACTGCCTGCCTATGCTGGCAGTTGGAAGTGGCACCAGGGCACCAGGGCACCAGGAAGTGGGAAAGCAAGGTGGCGGGCCGGGGAGCGGGTAAGAGGTGGCAGGGGGTTGGCG
>PVJC01022815.1:0-26954 GCA_004026665.1 Murina feae
TGAAGGCCAACCCAAGAATATAAGTCCTGTGAGAGCAGGGATGTCATCTGTCAAAATCAACTCTAAATCCCAATGACCTAGAATCTTTCCTAGCAACCACAGGCAGTGATGTGGTCCTGGATGGTGTTGCTAAGTATTTAGAGCATCAGTTCATCCACTGAAGGGTCACAGGTTCAGTTCCAGTCAAGGACATGTAGGCACATACCTGGATTGCACGTTAGACCCCTGGCCCTGATCGGAGTACATGAGGGAGGCAAACAATTGATGTATCTCTCTCACATCAATATTTCTCTCTCTCCCTCACTCCCTCCCTCTCTCCTTCCTTCTCTCTTCTATTCCTCTCCCTCTCTATCTCTCCCTCCCTCCCTTCCACTCTAAAAATCAATGGAGGAAAATAAAAATATGTGAAAGAAATACAGAAGGTAGGCTTAATCTTAGACCTGTAGGATGAGTAAAAATTAGCTGGGGGAAATAGAATTAATAAAAGTAAAGTCCTTTGAGGAGAGAGAGAGAGAAAGAAGAAGAAGAAGAAGAAGAAGAAGAAGAAGAAGAAGAAGAAGAAGAAGAAGAAGAAGAAGAAGAAGAAGAAGGAGGAGGAGGAGGAGGAGGAGGAGGAGGAGGAGAGTGAATGAGGGAAGGAGGATTCTTGAGCAAATTTAAAAAGAAAGGAGATTGGAAATATGATGACTCAGAAGCTCAAGAGGGAGAAGTGAATAAATGAGTTTGGAGAGGTGGGCAAAGGCCAGGCCAGGCTGGGCTTTTCAGGACGTGTAAGAATTTGAAACACTTGCCTGAGACTGACTAACCCCCTCACCTAGAAGCCCTAATTGGACTCACCTTCCCTCAACAGCTCTGAGGCAGCGGCCGGTGGATTCTGTGGGTTGATCAGGAGGCCGAGAGGAAGAATAGAAGTGACCTCCCCGAGTTAGAAAGATGAGAAGCTCAGGCTGCTGCTGTAGGCTGCCCATACAGCCTGCACCTACTGGAGCAAACCACTAATGGGTAAATATACCCTGGAGATTTGAGTCCTCTGGCTGTAATTCTTCCGTGAAAGAAAAATCGTTATGTGAGACATTATTTATAAGTTTAGATGGCTTGCTAGCTAAGCATGCTGGGATAGTTCATTGAAAGAAAGACTTAAAAATAAAAACACTTTGCTCCTGAATCTATGTGTATAAGCAAGCATGTGTGTGAGGGGGAGTGTGCATGGGGGTGGGGGCAGGGGGAGACAGAGAGAGGGAGACAGAGGACATTTTGTCAGGGGGCGAACTTTGAAAGAATGGAGGATTACACACTTCACTGTTCAAGGTTGACAGAGAGGAAACAAGGCCGGACCAGGCAAGAAGGCCAATCTTGTCTGAATAAAACACGGTACATTTACGCAATCCCGATACCCAATCTTTCATCACAAACTATTTTGATTGCAGAGAGAGAAAAGAGCTAAGTGAAAAAAAAAAATTTTTTTTCTGGGTCTATTATGAAAAGAACAGATTAACTCCCTAACACTTTCGGGTTTTTTGAAGGTGTACTCTCTCCCTTCCCGGTGTGATTTATATTAATGAGAGGTTTAAAACAGGTTTAACTTAAGAATGATTGCTGATGGTGAAGAGCAGTAATTATACACCTTATGACAGGACACGTGAATGGCTCATACAAGAGAACTGCATAACATGCCAACTAATCCTCCTTGCATAAAAAGGGAGAATACTTTGCAAGCTGGCTGATTTTAAGCTCCAGTTAACAAAAACCCTTTTTGTTGGGAGTCTAAAGCAAGAATGGGTTAACAAAAGCAAGGAGGGGGGAAAGTCTCCTTTTTTCCCCTCTTCATAAAATATAGTATTACAGCACTTAACGGTTTTAAAAGGCCATGATGTGGCTGCAAGACTTGAGAAAGAAACAAGGTCTTTGCCAACAACAACAAACTCGAAAGATCGCAAGGTAAATCAGAACCCCTTATCAGTAGGAACTTTAGAATTTGATTCGAGTTTATTGTTGTTGTTTTATTTTTCGTTTTTAATGAGTTGAAGGTGTGGAGAGGGAAAGAGTCATGCTCCTGGGCTAGGGAAAGAGGACATGGGTTCACAGATGTTGAAAAGGAAAAATGCACGGGCCACGGTGGGCGAGTCGACAATGTTTGTGCCGTTTCTGCATGGCTGCGTTTTCTCATCCGAGAGCCTCTCTGGACAACAGGCAGACCCCGTTAGGCATCTGCAGAGGGATTACGACCCTGCCACCCTGGGAATGTTCGGGTAACACAGAGTAGCCATGGGCTTATCTCGGTCTTCCCACTGCAAAATCTGCAGAATGGGCAGTGGTCCTAGACATTTTCTCAATCATCTGCCACCAGGGAAGATGACAGGCAGCTGCTGGGACACCACTTCCTTACTCAAGGAAAGAAAAGTGATTACATAGACCCTACCAGATGTGCTCTATGTCACAGAAATCACTCAGGGAAGGAAGACTGGAAGACAGCAGTTGGCCGGTGCAGGAATGAAGTCTGGAGGTCCACTGACAGTCCCAGAGGACCGCAATCAAGCCCAGGACTAAACTCCTTGGCTAAGATGGATATCACCTTAGATGTGTTTAAATTAGACATTCAAGGAACACAATCCTTACACTCTCCCATGTCTCATAAATGATTCATAGAATCCTAAGTGTTAAGATGTTATTAAAATAGTCATATCAAGTCCTTTGCCTGGAGGCCTACTTGCAGGGGGCCCTTTCACAGAGCCCAGGGCAGCCAGTTCTCGTCTAGCAAACTGACACATCAGCAGGACGTGTCATGAGGGCAGGCAGGCCTCTGGTCTCTCCCTTCTGCTAACACAGGCTTCCTTGGCTCTCTGTGGCATAGAGCAGAATGTCTTCACTTTCCAAGAAAATTAAAACAAAGAGCAGGAAGCTTAAGCTGTGACATCTCCTAAGCTTACCACATTACTACTGCTCTTCAAAAGGTGATTTCCAGTCATGGGGGTCAACCCTAAATCAGTGAATCATGTTGAAGATGTGAAATCCACACAAGCAGAGCTTAAAACATTCTCTTTCCAAATGCAAGTAACAATTAAATCATTTCTATTCCTTCCTGGGTAACTGGAATTTCCGGGTGTAAAGGAATTTCTCAGAAAGTGATCTCAAAAATTTTCATTAAAAACATCTAACAATCTATAATAATAAAAGCATAATATGCTAATTAGACTGGACAGCCAATAACCTTCTGGATGACTTTCCAGACAAAGCCGGGGTTGCGAGGGCTGAGCCCCCTTTTAAGAATTTCGTGCATCGGGTCTCTTGTTTACCATAAAGAGCTTTGGTAAAGCATGAGGTTTGGCATTCAGCTGCTCTGCTGTTCTTCCTTCATATGTGTTTGCAAAGTGTGTATACTGTGATGTGGGCATGAGTACAAGACAGAGCTAATGAACTAGTACTGGGAAATGAACTACTTCAGTTTCATCCCACTCCATTGGTTTTGATATGAACTAATGACATAGAGGACACTTTTGTCATCATTAGCACTCATTCCAATACTCAAAAGGAAAATGTCCCTGTACTTCATACAGCATCTTACACCTAGGAAGCATCCATCATTTATAATCACCCAAACAAGAGTTGAGGGCAATGTTTTTATTATGGTACATGTCAAGGAAAGGATGCTTATAGAAATTCTGTGATTCTGGAAAAACCCAAGCTTGGAGCCTAGAGTCCTTTGACTCATTGAACTGTGAAATGTAGGAGAAATTATCCTGCACTAAAAGGGTCAGAGGATTACTCTCTAGCTTGGATGGCCGAGAGACTCAGCATCAAAAACATTTCAAAACTCACATGCCAAGGAAGTGCATGGAAGGAAAGTACTGGGAACAATAACCCTAGCATTTAAGAGAGGAACTACCTCTTGGTGCAATAAGACAAGAAGAAATGAGAACAAGAGGAGGCAGATAGGTACCATATTTCATTACCTTTTTAAAAAATGTTTGAATTTATTTATTCATTTAAATTTTATTTCATTACATTTAATTGTATTCAAATAAAATTTATTATTTCTTAAACTGGATGGTGCATGCATTTATTTAAATATTTATACTTCTGTATGTCTTAAATATTTCAAGCACATTTTTAAAATATGGATCAAAGGGATTAGAATAGGAATAATAAGGTAAAGTCACTGGATCAAAGAATTAAAGAGGAAAAAAAAGATTCAAGGATGCATCCTCAGTCTCTTTGAACACACCTAGAACAAACAACCTAATCTTTCAGACTTTAAGTATTTTGCTGTAATCAGGACTCAGATGAGGTCATCTTAGTATGCAGGGCTTCACAACTGGTAGATACTTAATGCATATGTCTATTGGCATCATGATAATTTTACTCAAACAGGGCATTACAGAGAATGCTGTATTGAAAAACAACATAAGAAGCAAACTGTAAGGTCAGAAAAAAATCTTCACATAGAGCTCAGGAGTTTACAATGGGACTTAGAATGGTGACTATCCTCAGATTGACTCTTCCGAAGAACAGGAGCATCGGCTAGATGTGCCTACTGAAGTTTCACCTTTACGGACCTTCTTTCCATCCCAGAGCTCTGTCTGAGCCTTCAAACATGCTGTTTCCTCTTCATGGAACACTACCACCCTTCCCCCTGGTTAACTTTTCATTGTGGGAGCCTCCACGGACCTAGTGTGTGGATCTCTCTTCCTTTTGTTCCCTTGAGGGGCTATATTTCAACACGATAGCTGTCCCCATACTTTTATCAGACCTGGTAGACTATTTCCCTATCCATACTCTGCACTACGTGAGGTATACTAATCTCCATCAAGTCCAGGACTGGCATCAGTCTTTCTCACCTCTGCTTTCTCACCACCCACCCATCTACTGAGAAACTGGCTAACTGAACATCACTATTCTGAAATCCTTCCACTTTCTTCTTTAATTTAAAGGATACATAGAACACACTCACTATAGTCATACCCACTAACAGCAGGCAGTATGTAGGTATGTAGGTATGTAGGTATGACTATTAAATATAGGTGTGCATCCACGTGGGTATCCATCTATATGGCTGTGAGATGGAAAAGTTACATAGAACAAATGACATACTGCTGCACAATAAATTAAAGGATGAACTGAATGTTTAAAGCAGCTGCTGTCATTAGTGTTGCAGGGAAGTATCACTAACACTTTATACTGTATTCTTTTAAATTCAGGCTTGGAAACCTTTACTAAAAAGATCTGGCACTTAAAGAGATGTCATTTAAAACACAGTAGGCAGCCCGACAGAGTAGTATGAGTCCTGTATCCAGAAACTCACTACTCCTGTGCCTGACCAGCTATAGGAGACTCTGGGAGACTCAGGTTCGTTATCTGCAAATAACTAGATTAGATACAAGGGTGAGACCCAATGTCTATACAGCTTTTGGGTGGTGACTTTGACAAAAGCTATGGCATCTGAAAAGATCCACTTGGGTATTTTTGTGCTATTATATTGGTTTTGTTTAAACTTATTATTTGCTTAAATGCCATTTTCCTACCTAAATTGAAGAAGTAAGTTTGTTCAATTTCTTCTTTAGGAAAAGCACTGTTGTACTGCTGCAGACAGGACTACTCTCATCTTCACCTGATGTTGAATTACAATGAGGTGCTAAATGGCCTTCAAAAAACCGACTACCTTTTGTTGCTGCTGCTCTCCCAGAAGCATCACTAAGACCTGGCTGATATGGAAGGTCAAGGGGCTGGGCTTATTTCTAAAGAGAGAGAGAGAGTCACCTGTATCAAAAAGTGTTCCACCAGGAAGAATGCCTGTCTCTATTAGATGGTGCCATTTATCCCCGAGGCTGGAGCGTGACCTCACTCCTAGCGTTTTCATGTAATTACTACTGAAAGCTCAATGCATTTGCTTAAACTCACATGAAATAGTAAATGACTAATATTATATTTTTCCTAAAACCACTATCCTCTCTTGATAAAAGAGAGAAGTCAGCTTTGAGGAACTCTGGGTTCCAGAAGGAGAAAACTGGATGTTTTTAAAGGCAGAATTACACTATAACAATAATAACATAATAATCACCATCCCTCCCTTTTACATTCCCGTAACAGTTTCTTCATGAAGACATGCATATGCATTATCTATCCCAACTGTACATGCAACTGCACAGTAACAGCAAGAGTAAACTGATATCCTTACAAATTTAAGGTTCTCTATAATACTGGTTTTAGAATCAACTGCTTCGGTATGCATATTCCAAAATGGTCTGGCCACAGAATAAAAGCCAAGATATTATCTTTATAACTTCTCTTTGCCTATATGTTTAGCATCTCCAAAGGTAATTTTATCTTGAGAACTTCCTTGTCAGTAACCTTTAGCATTTGAAACAAAAATTAAAGTTGAGATGATTTGAACTCTGCAAGCTGCTTATACTTCTAATTATCATAAAACTATGTGATCCCCAACACGCTCTGGTCCGCTGGGAAGGTGGGCTAGGGGTTGATATGAGATAACCTATGTTCATCTCTTTAGCTTTAAGCTAAATGCACGTGGTAATGTGCGGTCCCTTGAAAAACACGTTTTTTCATGCAGGACTAACCAAGGGAGAAAGTCACCATGGTGCCTTCCCAGACCAAATGGCCCTCACTTCATTGCTAGAATCGAATTCCAGAGAACTTTTTGGATTCTATTTAATGAATGAAGATATATTTTTATGTGGTTTCATTGTTTTACTACTTCCCATGTTTATTTGGACAGATTCATAGCACTGGGTAGGAAATGTATTGGTTGGCAACTTCAGTTTTGGAAGAGAAAGTAAACACATGCTGATTAGCAAACAGTAAACTCTACTGTGTTTAATTTTGGCTTCTCTTAAAAAAAAAAAGAAGAAGAAGAAACACAAAAAAACCTACTATTTGGTGTTATGTTCCAAGTAGGAGCATTTGTCCCTAAGTTCTTTCTTAACCTCTTACTGGAGAAAGCTTCCAGAATATTCTCTCTCTCTCTCTCCCCCTCTCTCTCTCTCTCTCTCTCTCTCTCTCTCTCTCTCTCTCTCTCTCTCTCTCTTCCTTCTTCCCCTAACACCAGTGGCAAGCGCCAACATTAGTTAAGAAAATACTTGTGCATATGGTATTCTCCTAACACAGATTTGCCATCCAGTTGAACAGTAGGGCCACTAACCCACACACACTCAACTGCAAAATCATGAACTGCATAAACATGAATTGTTTCCCGAGCCGATACATTCCAGGTAAAATCACACGTCTGAAATCCTGGGAAGGCTGCTTGACTGAAAACCATCAGGTGCCAGAACAGAAGGTGAAAAACATGACAATAAGCTCGAATGTCAAGTTCCCCCTTTAGAGCCAATTTCCTTCTGTCCATCTCCTCTTGCTTTGCTGTGACCCCCAGTTGAGCCCTCAGGCTTTGGCCATCGTCAGCTCTATCCTCATCCATCTTCACAGGCTCGTCACAAGCACCCTCTCTGAGACTGTGTTGAGGGACAGCACAGATTGCACCACTGCCCATCCAGTACACTCCCTTCTCAGATTGCTGGCTTCCCTCTCATGAAACAAACAAACAAACAGCGAGTGTTTGACCTTTCCCTCCTCATGACTAAAGTCCACTTCCCATCAGGAGACTTCTGTGACACCTCTAAGGTAGCAAAATTTTGTCTCCACCTATCGAAGGGGAAAGCCAGAGATCCAATACCTCGACGAATGGCCCAACATGAGAGCATGGGAGGTTAGCACCATCTGCAGAAGGTGGATCCAAAAGCATTTATTGTGAGTCTAACAGGTTCTGCACAGTGCTAGACACCACACACACATGCACACACATGTACATGCACACACACGCACATGTACACACATGTACTCTTTCTGTTCCATTCTAGAACCAGGTAAAAGAGTGCGAGATGGTCAAAGTTCCAACCACATGAGGCTTACAGTCAAACAAATATGAAATCTTCCAGGAAGCAACAGCAGGGAGGAGTAGCAGCAGAAGTGGCAGGGGAAGGACTCACTGTGCCCACTGCCTGAGCAGACCTCTGCAGAAGATGAGGGAATGAGCCCTGCAATGACCCGGGGGGAAGGGCCTCCCTGGAAGGAACAGGGAGACCAAGTTCCTGAGACTCCTGTGGAAACTGTGAGCAGGCAGTGCCACTGCTATCAAGAAAGCAGCTGGCGGGTGACCTGGGTAAGAAAGGGAGGCAGTGGCCAGACCTGCTGGCCCCTAGAAGTCACTACTGGACGAGGAGGTTGCAAATTAAAACAAGACTAATCTAGGGAAAGAAAACCTGCATGATGAGTTCAATACATAACTTCACAATTAAAATGGGCCGCATTGAAAGGAGTGGGCTCCACTCTCGGCCTTCAGGTAAAGACTTCTCCCCCGCCACTCTTCTCCCCCCTCACACACACTCTTCATGGGCACAAACAGACAGAAAGACCCAGGCGGGTGGGGGTAAAGTTTAGCTCCTCTAGGAAACATTTTCACGTTGGCTGAGTTAGTTGATCCAGGCAAATACAAAGAGGTTGCTAAACAGCACCCAGTACAGAAGAGAGAGCGAAAGCATTTCCTTCTGTAAGGCCCTGCAGCTGAGTGCTCACATCCGCCTGGTCCAATCAGTTCATTTCCAAACAAAGGTAGGAAATGGCTGCATCCTCGCATTTCATTGTGGACTCATGAGTCAGTGCTTTGGAACGCGGTGTCTCTGGGAGTGAGTGTCTATTCTTCACGTCTCTTGCCACAGGAGGAAAAAGGTACAGATAAACAGTAACACAATTTCACTCTACTCAGATACAAAGCTGTGGGCTTTGCCACCCTTCTCCTCAAAAGCGATGAATGAATGAACGGGATCCAGTCCTGTGAGGCTTTTTTCTTTCCCTCTCGTTCGTTTCCCAACCCCCAGCTCTCCCGTGTGTCTCCTAAACAGCATAAGCTCAACTGATGGTGAAAGGACACTGTACGGCGATTATTCACAAGCTGTCACCACACGCATCGTAGGTTATGAGACGTTCATATTCCACAAAACTATTCAATAATGTAGCCTATTATAGAGGGATCTAAAAAGGTAAAATTTAAACATTTGTTCTAAATTTAGTTTAACCGAAAAGGTCTGTAGCATGTTGTTTTCAGAATGTTGGACAGAACAACAACTTAACTTGGACAACTATTTTGCACAGAGTGATCACAAAGAAAATAATGTATAAATTCCATTAAGTCTTTTGGTCAAAAGCTCCCACCGTTTCTGTGTGGAGAAAGGTCATGAGTATGCATTCTAAGAATATTATTCTACATGAAAAAGCGTCAGAGGTATATTTAACCTACAAGCTCTCTCCTTCACGAAAAAGTACACCTGGACTGGCACACACTCCCGTTTCTGACAAAAGTTACAGAGGGAACTTACTTACTGCATCGCATCTCCTAAGAGAAGTCATTTATTATCTATGATGGAACAGGGGAAAGAGATAAGGAACTAAGCTTAAATGGTTATGAGAAAGTGATCCCTGTTCTAACTAAATGCACATATATAAATGTATCAATCCAAACATCAGCCAAATTAATTCATAATGATATCAATGTAATCAATGCAGCATATTGACAAGAGGACTATATGATTATAATGAGAACAGTTCAGAAACAGAATATTTCTATCTAAGCAAAGTAAAAATTATTTTCAGAATATTGAAGAAACCTGGTGTTTTCTACCCAGGCTGAATGAAAACAGTAAAAATATCCCCCAGAGACACAAAGTGAAAGGGTTTATGTGTGAAGAAGAATATGATGCTTCACTCTTCCAAGTAGAAATAAACTGAGAAACAGTGAGAGACAAAGGCGAGAATAGAAAGGAAGAAGGTCCTCAAAAAAGAAAGAATAGGCATGTAATAATAAGACAGGAATATAGTTTTTGTCCTTCCGTTAAACATTATACCTTAAAGTTCATTTTTCTTGACTACATTGCCAATTTCTCAAATAATACACTGGTAAAGTTCCAAAATCTCATTAGATGTATAAATTGCATATATAAAGGTTCTTGCATAGCCTGTGGAAACATTTTAAACTTCTTCTGTAATATTATTTTCTTCAGCAAAATTGGGCCTAAAATTTGGAAAAATTCCTAGAGAGTAAGGTCTCTCTCTCTCTCTCTCTCTCTCTCTCTCTCTCTCTCTCTCTCTCTTTCTCTGAGAATAATATTACCCCGTTATATACTCAGCCATATATCTTTATGCTCCAATTTCCTACCTATTCCCCTATCCATACATGCATAATGCTTCCATTTTGAAGCACATGGCTGAAGAGCCAAAAAGAATTTAAATTGCCTTCAAAATGTGCATCGCATTATAAATGGTGTGAAAAAAGACCTCACTGTTCAGCTCTCAACTCGGAGCATAAAGCAAAGAGGAAACAACACAAGACTGCTTCAAACTTTATCCAGAAATGCAACAGCTCCTCTTGTTTATAGAGGCACAAAAAATATGCGGCACAGTTTATAAAACAAGAGCGATGGACTATACGCAAAAGTAAAGTTAAAAGCAAAGTATAGTAACAGCCCTATCTTGTTACAAACACTTGGCAGAGTGTCTCAAGTACGATGGTCAAAACCACGATACTGTCTGAGTTGTACCTCTGCCAGGAAGCACTCCCTACGTCCAAGTCGCTTTAGCCATCATCACCACCTCATTTGGCAATCGCTCCCACGCCTCAGTTCATCAACTCAAAATTACTCCATGGAAACACGAAGAAGACGACAATCCTACTTCTGGGGCTGCAAACACCATAATGCAGTAGCACTGGAAAGTGATGGAGTCAGAGGCAGTTCTAAGGTTAGAGAGCCAGGACCAACTACACTTCATCCTCAAAGCTAACTTATGTATCTAATTGAGAAGGGCTGCCTTCAGGTCCATAATCCAGGGCTTCTCCTCCACTCCAACAGTAACTCCAAAGGGTCTTTCGGAATCATCAGAGGCTAAGAAAGAAGGCACCTGGTTCACTCAGGTACAAATGCATTTTAGGCAAATGAGGAGTAAATGTACTCAGCAATAACTTGCCATTGAACCATTCTGGGCTGAGCTCTGGGTAATTCCAGGACATCCACGATTGCATGCCTAGCTACCCATGCGGAGTGTACCCGGCATTACCAAGACTGGGAAATGTCAACACTTAGAGGATAAGTAGATAAGGAGACTATGCCAATATGGGCATCTATATCTGCCCTTGGCACGTAGAAGTAAAAAACGCCAATGTGTAAGATAAAAGTGTAAAGGTGGCAATGGCAGGATGGGTGGTAGGAAATGGCTAGCAGCAAGAATTGTTAATTTGGGGAGAAGCATGTTAGAATTGGCGTCCAAATTTTTCTATAATTCACTTTCCTCTGAAGTAGCATATTATATAATTCAAAAACACAGATACTGTGGTCTGAAGTTTATCGCTTGCCATATTTCCTAGAAAATAAATAATAATTAACAACAAATCTCATCGCTGCTTTCCTGCTCTTTCTCGTCAAGAAACCTTATTCTTTGAAATGTAGATACATAAGCTACCTTTGGACCAGAGCCCAGGAACATATGTTTCCAAAGGAATAATATGTACAGGTTGGTCTGGTGTGTACCAGATGTAAGAAAAAGCATATTCAAAACCAGAAATATCAGTATTCAGCAAAGAAACACATTCTTTAATTAAATCTCATGTTTTCCTCTCCTTAGAGATACAGAACCTAGGAAAACCAATCACAGGCATATTTTTTAAAAACTTTCACCTGAAAACAAAAATCTTAGTTTGACTCACGAATCTCGGTTTCTTCTGCCTCTAAAGCTATAAATATAGTAAGACTCTCAGTAATCATAACAAGTGAGTCTTCGTTTATCAGAGCATTCTTAATGCAAAACGAACACCTTACCTGCACATGGAAATAATTTATGCATTTTTTCCTCAACTAGGGAAACATGCATGAGGGTATTCAAAACAAGCTACAAATCCCCACTTTCCAGACGCCCAAAGAGCTAAACCCCGGCTGTATTTATCGTTCCCATGTAAGCCTACAAGGATTTGGCCCGCCTCCCGAAGGTACTAAGAGAAGTAGGGATTCAGATCACCTAACCTTTCCAGGGCAGGGTGATCTCCCCTTGTTCTATACATCAGAGACGTCACTGTAGTGGAAGCCAAGTTTTAATTTAGAATTTAATAAAAATTGATTAAGCATCACAGAGCACAAACAAAGCTGCTCCATAAATCTTTCAGCCCTTTTTTGTGCTGAGAAGAAAGCAAAGCGCTGTCTGCCGAAGCAGATGACAGATGCTGGCTTAAAGATAAGTATTATTTATACTCCGGTACCAGATTTCTTCTTGCGCATATCTTATCATGCATGGGTATATGACCAGCAGAGCAACTGTATATCAGTCATAGCTGTTCCACTGCGCCCCGGCCCCATCGGAATGCTTTAACGCGCTCAGGCCTAGGGCTCAACTAAACTGAGATGGAGAGAGAAGAAAATTTGTGAACGGAAAACAAATATTGAAGTGCTTGTTATTTGAAATGTACTTTCACACACAAGCTAATGAATATATATGCACTGAAAATAACTTTGTCCTGAACATATGCCTATGCATTTTAAATAAATGGTGCATGTTGGAAAGATAAGAGGGTTAGCAAACCTAACCACATCCAACTATATGTATATTGAGCTTCAGTTATTTGCAGGATGACACTAAGGCACCTTGAAAAATCAGTACCTTGAAAGAAATTCAATTAGCTATGTAAACAGATGTCTGATTTAACCAAGTTTGTGAACATTTTGGTCATGAAAGCTACATTTTAAAGGCTAAAATCTCATGCTTCTCTCTCTTCATACAGAAACTAGGAAAACCAGTAACTTCATGAAAATTCCAAGGGTCTTTTGACTTCCAGCATACAGAGTGGAGAAAACCAATGATCTGGAAGAGAAGGCAAAGCAGTCTGTAAAAAGAACATATTCTGCATCATGAGGTATTGGAAAGTGCAGAATCTGGCATTTGATGCCAAAACAAACGTAACTTTGTAAGAGAAGCCACCAGCTGAGAAGAAGGCAGCCACCAGAGCCTCCTGACCCTCCTCTGCACCCCAACTCCTACGCTCTTCCAGAATCCAGAACACAGGCAGGTGTTGTTGCTTTTTTAATTCTCTCTCATGCCCCTTAGCATTTTATTTGTAATAGTTCTTTCTGAGAAATCTGGGCCTTCTCTCAGCTGGCCTAACAGGTAGAGATCATCACTCACTCTACGGTCAGGAGACCCGCGTGGGAGGTCGGGTGGGAGAAGAGTATCTGAGTGAGCTCAGGCCCAGGCCCGTGCCGCTCCAACGTTTCCTGCACGAGGACGAGAGGAAGACACAGCCACAGCTGCAACCATATGCCAGCGTTTTCAGGGACACGGGTAGCAGAGTTAAACTGCCTGGCTTCTTAGAAATTACTGTATAGGTATCTCTTGAGTATTAGCAATGCACTAAAATAGGCTACACAAATCAGTACTTTTATGTGTTAGTACTAATCTATCACATGCAATAATTTTTCTTTCCTGAATTATATATGAAAACACATCCATACACGTAAAGCAATTATGAGGAAATATTTTTAGGAGTTGTTAGTGCATATGTCTGTATGTCTGGTAAGCAGGCAACCCCACATGAAAGCACTACACAAAATAATGGCTAAAACTATTCAGGTTTATCATATATATATATATATATATATATATATATATATATATATATAGAGAGAGAGAGAGAGAGAGAGAGAGAGAGAGGTAATATGCTAATTGGTCCTAACAGTGTCCCAGTCATGACTGTTCAACAGACTCCAAGTGCACAGGAGCTGGTGGGTGGGACAGGGGCAGGGACTTGCACCACCAGGACATGAAGCTGCTGCCAGGGCCGCCCCCCCCCAACCACTCACCCAGCGGAGGCATACGCCACCCCCAGCCCACCTGGCCCAGAGGGGGGCATCAGGATGGGGGTGGGGCCTCAGAGGAGAGCTCTCAGCACTCCTGCACCAGGGGTCTGAAGGCAAGGAGAGGAAGGGAGAGCAGTTAAGCAGTTAGGGGGGTTAGGCCAGGAGGGGAGTGCAGATAGGCAGTTAGGGGATCAGACAAGGAGGGGAGAGCAGTTAGGGCCATCAGGCTGGCAGGGGAGCAGTTAGGGACATCAGGCAGGTGGGCAGGCAGGTGAGTGCTTAGGAGCCAGTGGTTCTGGATTGCGAGAGGGATCCCAGACTGGAGAGGGTGCGGGCCAGGCTGAGGCACCCCCACTCCCTCTGCATGAATTTCATGCACCAGGCCCTAGTCTTTAAGTAATTCCCTTGATTATATAAAAAGTCAGGTTGTAGAGAAAATGGTAGGCAAAGATTGGCCTTACAATAGAAAACAAAGTTAAATATATATACCACATACTAATGCAGTCAGATACACTGCAGTCATGAATATATTTTGAATCAGCTAATTTAAATGAGAAAAGTTCCAAAGAAATAGTAGCTCACCCATATAGTCTCTCATCCATGTAAGGGAGAAAGAATTACATTTCTTCTGAGTTAAAAAGGATGCCTACAGCTAAGTTTTACAGATAACTTTACTTTCCTTAGACTTTCCCCACCACATAATAATAATAATAATAATAATAATAATAATAATAATAATATAAAGTAAATGCTTAGTATTCTTTGCAGCATTAGAAAGTTCACAGAGCATGCCCATTTCGACACTTACTAGATATTTGGTTTTAGACAAATTACTCGACCTCTGAGTTTAAATTTGCAGGTGCATTTAGGAATAACAGGTTTAAGGTTTGAATTAAATAAAATTTGTAGGAAAAGCATTTAGCACAATGCCTGGAACATTGCAGGTGCTGAGAAAACAGTAAGTACTAGTATTTTTATTCTTACTGTTATTATTCTTCTTATTAAAGTACTTTTATGATACAATTCTCTGGCCAAAGGCTGGCCTAGCATGTGCCTCAATTCCCTCCCTGATTCTGAGACTGAGCTGTCCTGGTCCTCCCACTTCCCTGACTTCTCACCACTTCCCCTCTCCTTTATTAAATCCAACCCTTCGAGCATTTCCTTGAAGGTCAGCATTCCCAAAGCTACGTCCTTGGCTCACTGTCTCGCCCTCTGGAATTGCAATCAAACCTCCTGCTTCAAAGGTTTGGGATAAGAACAAAGCTAAATTCAGACCTGCGTTTGCACTCGCCTGCTAGACACCACCACTGGGAGTGTCCTAAGCAACCACACAGAAAACCCCACTCGCCCTCTCATACCCACACTCAGCGGCTCTTTCATGCTCCTTGTCTCTGTTAAGGGAATCAACACTTACCCAGACGGCCAAGTTAGGAACCTCAATATCATCCCCAGTGCCTTCTCCCTACACCATGCTATGCATACCCCTTTCGGTTCCTTCCAATGCAACCTTTTCAATGTCCATCTTGCTTCTCCCCTGACATTGACAGGAACCTTGATTGAGCTTGGCTGTGTTCAACAAATATGTGCAAAGTTTGGTGCCCTGGGAATGCAAAATAGAATGGATCAAAGCAACACCAAAATGCACAACCTTTTCTCCAGGTCCTTCGTATCAAGGCGTGGGAGAGCTACGTAAACACATAATGATGCTATGATGTTACATAAGCCAAAACAGGCACACATGCATTATAGAAGGACAGAGGAGGGAGTCACCTGGATAGGTCAGGAATAGCTTTACTGTGGACACTGCCCCAGAACAGGGTTTGGATGATGTAGAGGAGTTTGGTGGATGCACAGAGAGGGAACAGTAGGAATGGCATGTGCTGGGCCTCTGACTCAAGGCTCTCTGTCCTCTACATCAAACTGAATATTTTTAAATATGTACCTGTCCAAATCCCAGACTCCCTAGCACGTCCCCTTTTTCATAAGACCTTCAAGGTCTCTGCTCCTCAATAATAGAATCCCGGTACCTCGGATGGGCAAGGCACTGGAAGGACTCCAGATTCCGCTTCCACTGCTCTGCACACCCCCTAGGGTTACAGCAGGCCTGTGTCCCAGCCACCAGATGCCTCTCCACCCTACACCCTGTGAAATCCCATTTATCCTGTGACATCAACACTTCACTGCACTTTTTTTGAAGTCTTCCCTGTGCCTGGATTATTTTTTCCTCTGAGCTCTCAGATCCCTTGTTAATACCTCTATTTCCACACATATAGATTTGTAGAGAAAATGCCAATGTTTGTCATATCATTTACTAAAATCTTTTGCTCTAACTGGGAACTTCAATGAGTAATTTAAAAGCACTTAACCCAAAACTAGTAAGTATTAGGAAATACTCTATATCAGGCCCTCTTATTGAGTGCCATCCACAGCCCTAAAGGGGAGAGTAAAACTGCAATGTAGATGTGAGCCACTAAACCACTCACATCCCATTGTGGACTGAACTATGTCTCCCCAAAAGGCATGCCTTGAAGCCCTAACGCCCAGTGTAACTGTCTTCAGAGGCAGAGGCATTAGGGAGGTCGTTAAGGTTAAATGAGGTCATGGTAAGGCTGAGGCCATGGTATATGATAGTGTTCTTCTAAGCAGTATCTCCACCCAGCCACGGTGGCTTAAGTGGTTAAGCACCAACCTATGAACCGGGAGGTCACTGATTCGATTCCCTGTTGGGGCACATGCCTGGGTTGTGGGCTCGATCCCCAGTAGGGGCATGTAGAAGACAGCCAATCAATGATTTTCTCTCATCATTGATGTTTCTCTCTCTCCCTATCCCTTCCTCTCTAAAAGCAATGCATAAGTATACATAGATAGATAGATAGATAGATAGATAGATAGATAGATAGATGATAGATAGATGATAGATAGATTAAGAAGAAGCAGCTGGCTCTCACCTCTCCATGGAAGACCCAGAGAGAAGGTAGCCCTCTGTGAGCTAGGCACAGAGCTCCCTCCAGAACCCACCCATGCTGGCACCTGACCACTGATTTACAGCATCCAGACGGTGAGGAAGTGAGCGTCTGTTGTCTAGGCCTCTAGTCTGCAGTGTCTGTCATGGCAGAGCTAAGGGAGTGACGACCACACAGACCCTAGCAAAAGAACCAGAGCAGTCCACAAGCAATGGAGAGACTACTTTTTAAATCTCTGTGTGATGCTCAGTTCATACAACTTTTCAAACAGGTCAAATAATCTCACAACAGTGTGACAGCACTGTCACCCATGAATGGAGACAATGCGAGGGCACCAAGCCTTCCATGGGCCACCCATCAATGCAGGACAGTTGGTGACCGTGCCTGGGGCAGGATGCTAATGTCCTGTCTTTCAGAACCCTGCCCTGGAAAAGAAGCCTAGTCCAGTTCCCACAGGAAAATGTGCCCGTCGCACAGGCCTCTGTGATAGTGTTTGTACCGCCTGGGCCAGGGAAGCTTTGGAGCAGGAGCCACTAGATTAGCTGGGAAGCTCTGAGCAAGTGATAAAATGTCACTTGTTCTCAGTTTCCTAGTCTTTACAAGGATTGTAATACCCGGTAGGGTAATTGTGACTATCAGAATAAGATGCAAAAGTACACAGCCCACTGTCCGGCATACAGTTAGGAGTCGATCATCAACAATTCTCCACCTCAATGACAAGCAGGAGCAGGCTGCTTTTCATTGTTTATCGAGAACGGATTTCTGCATGTTTGCTTGGTTTGCATGTTGTTTGCAAAATAAATACTACTTCCTTGTAGTCATAACAGATTCAATTTCCTCTGGGGAGCTATTCATCCCCACTTTCTGCAATCATGTCTTTTGGGGTGTCTTCCCCTCACTCCCTCATCCCTAAGAGCAGGCTGGCACTCAGGCCTGGCCAATGAGAAGACAGCACCAATTGAGTGACTGGCTCTGAGGGCCCAATGAGAGCCAGCCTGGGAACTTCTGCTGAGACTACTGAGAAAGGGACAGTGTCCTCCCCGCTGGGCTGCTCCTCTGGTGGAATGTAACCTGGAGCTTACCACCGTGAAGGGAGAGCCTGCCTGAGAAGGGAGGGACCAGAGCTGGGCTTAGGAAGGGAGTCAGAGAGCCATTCCTAAGTGCATCATCAGAGCCCCTGGATCAAGCTGTGTCTGAGAGTGAGCTGGACTTTTAATTGCATCTGCCAGCAACTTCCCTTTCTCCCTTCAGCAGGCCTGATTTCGGTTTCTGACACCTGCAATTAATATACAGTCTGAATGCCAGCAAGAATGTGACACCTTTCAGTGACCAAAAGGACCCCTGAAAGTAAACAGAAAGAAGAGTTAGGAAAGAGAGAAAGCTATGGGCAGCCCTTATCAGGAAATGCCCACTGGTTATAATACACCAAAAACGTTTGTAAAATTAGTGGATACAACTTTGGGCGTGACCGTGTTAGTATCAAGACTGCTGGAGACAATGTCTAACTTCTTAAAAAACATTTTTGTAGACTGGTTCCGAAAACAATGTGGCATTCACTATGACAAAGAAAACAATCATCAGATAACTCTAATTTAGCTCACTGAATTATAGCATTAATAATAATGAGATAACTGTTAAATTCTTACTATGTCAACTAAATGTTTCAAATTTAGTATTTCCAATCACATAGAAACCCTGGGGAGTAGATATTATTATCTTCATTTTACTGATAAGGATATTAAGGCGCAAAGAGCTTAAATCCATGGCTCAAGTTGAAATAGTAACTTGTGGAGCTGAAAGTCAACCTCAGCGCTAACTTCTTGATTTTCTCGGGTATTACCAAGAAACGGTAAAACCCAGACATTTCACAGGTGTAGGAGAAGATCCCCCTTTTTTAAATGTCCATTTAGCATCATTTGACTTCTCACCAAACTAGTAACCATAATTGTTCACTCTATGTTTATTTCTAGGCTCATTTAATCTGAGGCATCTTTGTGCCACAAGAGGAGACACCCGTGAGTGCAGGACTAGCTTTGCAAATAATGTGCACTGCCTGGTGAGAGTAGATGCTCGCTAAGTACTGTTTTTTCTTTAAAGGGGGAGGGAGAGGGAAGAAAGGGAGGGAGGAAAGAGCATGGAGAGCAAAGGAAGGAGGAAGAAAACAGGAGGTAAGAGGGAAAGGGTAACTCCACAACCCTTTCTCTATCACCACCCTCAAGCCCTTTCTTGAGATAAACTAGGGTGTAGAGCAAGCATGTCAAACTTGCGGCCCACGGGCAGCAAGCCTCATTTATTTGGCCCATGTTAGCCTTTGAGTTTGACATGCTTGGTCTGGAGAGTGGAGATACTGTCCTTACACAGAGGGAGAGATAGGAGAATTCCTGAAACCTGGCAGGAACAGCTGGAATGCCACAGTCTTGTGGACATTCTTACTGGCTCCTTCCTCCACACAACACCCAGTAGGAACAAACATGTTCAAAAGTTTCCCAGGTTTAGAAACCCTGATTCAAAACCCGGGCGACTTTCATCATCTCTTGGAAAGTCTCGGGGTGACAAGCCAAATTTCAAACTCACTAAAAATGCCCTTCACCTATGCGCCTGAAAGGCTGCTGCTCTGGACGTGTGAGCTCTGCCCTGGAGGCGGCTCCTGGGAGGGTGCGGCCCGTCAGGAGGTCCTGGGCTGGGGACAGAGCTGTGCGGCACCGGACAGATCCATGAAAAATGTCTGCACAGATGTTATCTTTCTGCTTCCTTCCCATAAGTTCTCTGATGGACAATGATGTCACAAAACTGCTGAACACCAAGACAGAAATTGTTCCGCTCCTGAAAGATGGCTTTTGGGAAGAAAAGATCAAAGGGGAATCAGAATCAAAGCCTTGACTCAATAGGAAGAAACGTTCAGAACCTTAGCTTGTGCCCTAAGAACCCCCGACTGTGGACGGAGGTCCACCATGAATCCCTGGGCCTGCACGCCCGCTGGGCACCACCAGCGCTGCCACCGGAGGGTAGCACAGCGCAGTGGGCTCGGATCCACACTGCGCCAGCTCTCCAGAGAAAACGGGAATGTGCCTTAGGAAACATTCCAGCACCAGGCAAGATTAAACACGCTAGCCCCATCACCTGGAGTGCAGCATAACAATTTTTTCATCAACCTGTTTAACTCCATTAATTGTAGCTTAACTATGTGAGAGAAGGAATAAGAGTTTACTAAGATGTCGCCTAAAAGGTAACCGAGAAGCGCGCTGAAAAGCCAGGCTTATCCAGGGAACTGGTTTCTCTGGACCATGACATACTGACTGCAAATGCCTCATTTCTCCTAGAAAATACTCTGAATTATCAAAGGTTATCAGAAGGAACATGCATGGATACATCTGTCCTATCCATAAATATGAAATGCTCATCTTGTTCCAAAGGCTTCTCTTAGGTGCTACCTACTCTCCAACGATGGTTGGGATGCAACATTAGAAATTTTGCATAAAGATGCTAGCATTTTGTTGGGAAGAAACAAACTAGAAATCTCAAGAAAAACCCATTCCCTGGCACTCCCTCGAAACATACATGGAAAGGCCTTTACAGTGTTTCTCCTTGCCTCTGGGAGTTCACTGTGTACGAGAGGGATTCCACGTGCAATAACTGAGTGAGGAATCGGAACCTTCCCGCCAAAGTTTGATCTAATGGCACAGCCACACACCACAAAGGACATCATGTATGTACAGGAGCTACAGAGTTAATCTGTAGCAACTCTGCTAAAAAACCCTAATGGCAGCCTGCCCATCATTCTTTTAGACAGAGCTTGTCAGAAAAAGTAGGGCAGCTTGTCCAGCTCAGCAGTCAACTGATTACTAGTGAACTCAATGGGGCTCCCAGCCAACCCCCCCGAGATGGCTGCCAGCCCCTTGGGTATTCAAAGGCCAAGTTCCAATGGGGTTTACTTTGCCAGAATCACATGATGTCAGTGCTATTTTCTCCTGACCAGAAGAACCAGTCATTCAGGTTACTGCGAATGGTATCAGTGAGCGAGGGAGGCTGGCACTTCACTGTGAGAGGTCACATACCCACTGAGGTGCCTCGCCTCCTCACCCAGGCTCAGGGGCCTCCAGGGTCTCCCAGGGGAGGGCAACTAATCCCGGTTTGTCAGTTCTGGCGACCCACATCCTGCACCAAGCCCTGCATACCACAGTCCAGTCCACAACCAGGAATTACTCAGGCTCACCAGACAGGGTACGCGTAGAGCACAAAGCAAACAGGTCTGACTTTTATAAACAACCAGCTGCACTGGAAAACAACAGAAAATGGGCCTCGGCTTTCACTGATATTTCATGATTTGAGGTTTGCTAGGCAAATGCACAAATTCTGAAATATTTAGTCAGCTTTATCCACAGGTGCCCACATTCTTTACAGGGTAATGAAGCACAAATTAATTTTTACAACTATCTGGAGATTTTTTTTTTTTTTAGTTGGTACAGGATTTGCAAGGATACATGCATTCAATGGGTAGCCTGTTTTTAAACTTGTGGTTGCCCTTATCTCTCAATGAGAGAATCCATTCCAATCCCCCAACACACAAGGCAGAGAAATTAAAAATGAGTCCACTTTTCAACTCTTCTACCTCTAGGAGAAAATGCAAAGGTCAGAAATAGCAAAAGGGTTGGTGTAGCCAGTGGACTCCACTTTCAAAGTCTTGAACATCTTTCCTAATACTTAGAGTACCTTGAGTTATTTCTAATTTTTCTCTTTATGATGACTTTCTTAAGGCACTATGAGACCTATACTTATGATTAATTTTAAATTTTTTAAATACGTTTTTATTGATTTGAGAAAGAGGAAGGGAGAGGGAGAGAAAAAAACATTGAAGAGAGAGAACCATCAATGGACTACCCACTGCACACTCCCTCCCGGGGATCGAGCCTGCAACCTGGGCATGTGCCCTGACCAGAATTGAACCAGTGACTGCTAAGTGCATAAGAGGACACTCAACCAACTGAACCACACTGGCTAGGGTTATGATGAATTAATTTTAAAAACTCCTTTTATAAAAAATTAAATCTTGAAAGTATTTTAAAATTTGAAAATATTATACATAGATTTTCTTTTGTATCACTGTAGTTATAATTTTTCATCCTTTCTTTTCAATCAATAAATAAAATAGGAAAGTTTTGCCCTAGCCAGTTTGGCTCAGTGAATAGAACATTGGCCTAGGGATGAAGGGTCCTGGGTTTGATTCAGGTCAAGAGCACATACCTCAGTTGTAGGCTCCTCCCCAGCCCAGGCCCTGGTGTGGGCGTGTGCAAGAGGAAACCAATCAATGTGTTTCTCTCACATCGATATTTCTCTCTGTCTTTCCTCTCTCTAAAAACCAATGGAAAAATATCCTCCAGTGAGGATAAAAAATTTTAAAAAAGGAAAGTTTTAACTCCTGAGAAAGAATGTATAGTAAATATAATTATCATGATTTTTAAACATTTACATTTTTAAAAGAAAACAGAAACTGTTTCACTTTTAATATGCAAAAGAAAAATAGAGAAATGTAGCAATACCATTACCATACTATTAGCATAAAAGACAGTATATGTGTGATAAATGAATGAGTGAGTGAGTTCTGTATTATTCACTACTGGCTGCATTCTTACTAAATATTACCCTGGGGAAGTCTCCAGGAAAAGTGACTGAGAACAAGATTATGAAAACAAGCTGTCTTAAGGTTTATTGATGTAGCTTTACATGTCCTTCTCTGCCAGAGTTTTGTTGTAGAGGAACAATGGCCTTGCCATCTCTTTGCAGCTAAAGAGTGTACTATGACAATCACCTGTATTAAAATCAGGTAAACTTTTTCAAGTAGAAGTTAATCTGTCAAGGAAATTATATAGTAAAAAGACTGGAGAGGGATGGATGAATGGGAGGAAGAAAGAAAGGAAAGGAAGGAAGATTCTTAGGAAGGAAGAAAAGCAGATCCCCCCAAAATTATTTCTACATCAATGCTTTATAATTTTCATTCATTCCATCCATCAAAAGAGTTTAAGCAGACTGGCAACAACTTCAAAGGCAATGTTGTCAAAATCAGGTGCGATAGTTTTCTCTGATGGTTATAGCTCATCTCTGACTATTCAACTTGTCTTTTGTCCTGGTCTTTTATTGCCTCCTCAGATGCATTATCATAGCATACCTCAAACACAACATCTTTAATGAACTAACAAATGTTTGAAAGAAAGAAGCTTGCTGCAAACAAGTTCTTTGGTGCAAAGGGACTGAGTAGTCAGCATCAATTAGATTGAAGCTAGAAAATTTGACAGTTCTCAAAATGATTGTTTCAAGGAAGGCTGGCCTCATGCAGAGAGAGCACAACTTGTAGGTGCTGTAGGTATGTGGCTTTTCTCTGATAAGAACAAGAGAGAGAGAGAGAGAGAGAGAGAGAGAGAGAGAGAGAGAGAGAGAGAGAGAAGAAAAGCAAGGGAGAGTATGACAGCAAAGGAGTAATAGGAGAATAAGTAGTATCTGGGAGTTGCCTCTAGACATAGTTGAGGAATTAATACAAATCTCTCAAGCCAACATTCAAGGCTCTTCATGAAGTCACCACAATCTATTTTTCCCATATGGCCCTCTGTTGTCCTTTAGCCCACTTCCACCCATAGGCTCTGTATTCCAGCCACACTGTATTATCTTGCCTTTTGACTATTTTTTTAATCCTCACCCAATGATATGTTCTCATTGAATTTTAGAGAGACAGGATGGGAGGCAGGGGAAAAACAAACAAAAAACATGGATGTGAGAGAGAAACATCGATCATTGCCTCCTGGGGACTGAACCTGCAACCTTTTGGTATACTGGACAATGTTCCAATCAACTCAGCCGCCGGGCCAGGGATCCTGCTCTTTGACTTTTTCTCATGCTTTTCCTCTCGTCTAAATGTCCCTCATATACTTGACAAAACCAATTTCTTGAAATCAATCAAAAATACTATTTCTCCCTGGACTGACATGGTTCAGTGGTTGAGCAGCAACCTATGAATCAGGAAGTCATTATTTGATTCCAGGTCAGGGTACATGCCTGGGTTGCGGGCCTGATCCCCAAAGCAGGGTGTGCAGGAGGCGGCCAATCAGGGGTTGTCTCTCATCATTGATGTTTCTATCTCTCTCTCCCTCTCTCTTCCTCTCATAAATCAATAAAAATATATATTTTTAAAAATGCCACTTCTCCATAAGATGCTCCCTCCTCCCTTACAATGAGCTGTGAGCTCCTCCACTGCATCTCAGTACCTCCATATTTTTACTTTCTTGAAGACCAACCTGATACAGCCTTGCATTACTTGCTGATCTTATCTCCTCCATCAGACATAAGCACATAAGCACAGAGACTTGGTCTTTGGGGATTTGCACTCAATAACTGTTTGCTGATCTGAAGTGAACAGTGAGGTTAATTTATGTTACGGTCCTCCCGTGCCCTGGCTCTCTACCAGCCGCTCAAAGGCCTTTCACTGTCCCAAAGCTCATCTGCTATAATGCCAGTGATTCTAATAACACGTGGGTGTCTAAGATCAATAATTTATCTCATGCTTTGTAATGTCTCACCAAAAGCAGAATCATTTGTCCTTTCACTGCAATAAGGACTGTTTTGCATTTTTTAATGTTGCTTGGTTGGAGTTCTGTATATGTATACAGTCTAACTACATGTGGAAAACCTTGTGCTCAGTCTGTCCTGTTAAAGTTAACTCCAGATTCCAGGAGTCCTTTATCCACTTCCTAACCCCCATTCCCTTCCCCCATCCATGCTTATATAGCAGCAATGAGCTACACAGGTTCTGGAATCCAAATACCTGGTCTAAATCCACCACTTCTTAGTTGTATGATCTTGAAAAGTGCTTTCTTTTCCCTTTACTCCTGGAAAGTCCCTTTCCTTCTCTCCTGACTCTTGGAAAGTCCCTTTACTTAGTGTAAAGTGAAGCTAATAATGGTACCTACCACCATATGGCTACTGTCAGAATGGCAATAAGATTTTTGGAAAGGCAGTCAGACTGTTATTTGATCATTTGTCATAAATGACAAGCTCATTATCAATTAAGTGTTCTACAAAACATACTAAACCTCCTTTCTGAGTTGGGTTGTTTAAAGGTAATTTTAAATAACTTTGTGAAACTTCTCCACACTCTGGCTGTCCCATCAATGAAAGTGAATGATAATTTTTTGTTATCTTTTAAAGGATGTTAGGAGGGTAATCTGTTACTATCTTTAAAGTTAGGAAGGTAATCTGTTAACCCCTTTCTCCAGAGGCCCTAAACCAAATATAAACACACACACACACACACACACACACACAGCTCCAGAGAGAGGCTGATTTTGAGGGTGACAGTTCTTACTGCATTTCCTGTCTTAATAATCTGTTTTCATCTCATACCAAAATGCAATTGCAGAGGGGGAAAAATGTGGTCCCTAAAAATTTATTAACCACATACCCATTCTGCATATTAGAAATAAATACATTTTCCTAAAAATTTAACTAGAGAAGGTCTCTCCTTGAGAAAATTTTTTAGTCTACATTACCAATTTCATTGCTTTAAATTAGGAAGAAAATATATAAAGAAAATGAAAACGAGGTACATCTGCAATAGTGTCAACAATAAAAAGTTGTTCACTTTTTATTGGCTTCCCCCCCACCCCCCAAATAATGTATTTATAATTTAGAGACATTTTCTATGGGTTTTTCTTTGGTCCTGGCTTTATAGTTTAAGAGATATATTTTTTAAAGAAAATACATTAAGAAACATGAGATAGAAGAAAAACCAGGAAGGAAAGAAGAACAGAGGAGGGAGGGAGGGAGAGAGGGAAAAATGTAATATTATATTCCTATCTAAGGTCCACTAACTCCCAAAAAGAAAGAGAATATGAAACACCATTCACACATTTTAGAACCACTAGCCTTCTTGGCAGCTACAGTTACAGAATCATGAGAACTGAGGTGACCTTATCACCATGACCTCATAAAATTGAACCCAAGGCGACAAGACCAACTGGGTGACAAGAGTAGCAAGGGCCTGAGTACAGGGTGATTCCCTCCGACACTGCTCCAGAGGCCCTCTTCCAAACCTGAGGAGGCAGCACAGCATTCTCAGGCTGTTAATTTCCAAACCCTGGCCTTCCAATTAGAACCAGGAACTAAGGCACCCTCGCTTGGTTTGGCCTGGGTTTGCACACCCCCAGTTCTGATGAGTGTCGGCTCTGCCCCACCAGAACTGAGCAGAAGTGAGAGTCAAGCTGCCTTTCCATGGTCCAGAAGCAGGAGCAGCTGGTGGAAGGGCCCACCTAATCAGAGACTGGGTCACTTTCACATATGAGGCGCTATTATCTCCAGATTTAGCACCAAGGGTTCTCAAGCCAGACTGCCTTGGGCAGGCAAGTCAGTGAAACACAGAGCCTCAGGCTCCTCAACTGTAAAATGGGAATAAAAGCAAGGTTACTGTGAATAGTAAGTGGAATGATATGGCTATCTAACCGAGTTCAGTCCCAGAACATGATGAGCAAGTGGCGACTGCTATGCCTTAACTTATTCCAGTTACTGCACAGATGCAAAAGGCTATGAGAGGCTGGAGATGGCTCTCCAGCAAGCTGGATGTCAGACTGCGAATTCCCCAAGTGCCACTCTCGGTCCTGAATAAACAAAGAAGAAAACCTCAAAAATCTTTCAGCAACAAAGAGATAATTCCAGGAATGACGTCTACAGTGTACCGTCTACGAGGTCTTTGTCTTTGGATTTATTAATACACGCAGGCAGAATTATTTGTTGCCGTGCTCAAGAAAGATAAGCGTTTTTAAGGGACACGTTTTTTTAAGAGCATTATGTCAGTATCTCCTATAATTAGATTTTGTTAAAATAATGCAATTTACTAAAGTGAACAGTGTGGGCTTTTTTTCCCCCTCCATTTATGTCTTTAGTGGCAGTGGCTGCTGTCAAGCATCTCGAGTGTTCCTTTATGAACATAGTAAGCTGTAAAAGAACCTCTCTGATGACTCATTTTAGGATATAAATTCAATGGAAGCAAAGGTAGTGCTTACCATTACGGAGACCCTTCATTCAGATCTACTACTTTTATCACTGCCCTAAC